>ML778115.1:261116-289078 GCA_009831015.1 Picea engelmannii | reverse complement strand
AGTGCTGAAACAGAGCTGAAACACAGATGCTGAAACACAATTGCTGGAACACAGATGCTGGAACACAGATTCTGAAACATAGTGTTGAAACAGAGCTGGATCTTATGCTGAAACACAGCGCTGTAATAGTGCTTTCATTCGCTGAAACACAAGGATGGAACAGTTGCTGAAACATAGTTGTTACATATGCTGATACACAACGCTGGAACAGATGCTGAAACACAGTGCTGGCAATTATGCTGAAACAGAGTTGGATCTTATGCTGAAACAGTGTTGCATCATATTTTGTATCTTGATCTGTAGGCCCGAAGAAACTCGGGGCAATTTGTAATTGAATCTATGGCTTTTCCACCCCTCTAATATGAACTATAACCGCTTTCGTAAAAAAAAAACATTCATTACCTTCTAGTGATTTGGATGTATTCTCTTTCACTACTCAACAGTTATTCCTTGCTATTGCTATGCATTTATTCCCTGCCACTACTCAACAATGATTCCTTGCTATATCTCTGCATTTATTCCCTACTCCACTACAATACTGCAAGGTGTATGGAACACATGTCCCAACATTCTCCCACTTGTCATATAACTTGCAAGCGTATATGAGATAATGCATCAAATTGTGAGCTAATTGTTGGGGGGCATAAGGCCCATAGATTCACAACACCGGTTGAATTTACCTATGCTCGCCAATTTTTCCAATGCATCTACAACATTATGCAAAGTGCCAAGTTTCACTAGTATCACCTTTCCATCCTCTACCATGTCCCTAAAAAAGTGTATTAGTTATATATATGTTATATCTTCACATGAAAGGTTTGGTTCTTAGCTAGACAAATGGAATTGTTACTATCACATTGAACTATAATAGCTCTATGACTTAGCCCTACTTATGAACACAGTTTCATAAGCCAGAATGGCCTCTTTATAGGAATGAGTAGCTACCATATACTTTGCCTTTATAGTGGATAGAGCGACCATAACATATCGCTTTCTCATCCAACCTACTACTCCACCAAACAATCTAAATAGATATATGTTCGATCTCATTCTATATACATCCCCTATCTAATCAAAATCCACATAACATTGTATATCCATTGAGTGTGGGTCCCCTAAAACATCACTATGATAGAAAATGGAATATTTAGAAGTACCTTACAAATACCTGAAGACCCTCCTCACTGTAGCCCAATTTTCATGTCTAGGATTATCCATGAATAAACTCAAAATTCCCACTACTTGGGAAATGTCTAGTCTAGTATAGACCATAGCATACATCAAGCTACCAACTACACTATCATAAGGAACAAAATCCATATCCTCCATCTATGTGGGTGTTGTAGGACATTGGTCAATTGGAATCTTATTTCCCATAAAAAAATGGAACACTCAATGATCTACAATCTGCCATGCTAAAGCATTGTAGCATGAAGTTCACATATTTACTCTAGCTCAACCAAAGCTTTCTATTTGTTTTGTCTCTCCTAATATTTACCACTCCTAAGATATATTTTTCAACCTCCAAGTCCTTCATATCAAATTGTGTCGCAAGTCGAGACTGGAAATCATGAATCACATCCTTACTATTACCAAAGAATAACATTTCATCTACCTATAAAGTGATAACTGGAAAATGACCACCATCATGTTGTAATACACACAGTGATATGATTTGGATCTCATAAATCCCAATCCCAACACAAAAGAATTAAACTTTTGGTACCACATTCTGGGAAACTATTTGAGAACATATAAGACCTTTTTACTTTGCAAACCAATGACTCTTTACCTTTTTCAACATAGTTCTCTAGTTGTGTCATATAGATTTTCTCCTTCAAGTTACCATGTAGAAATGTTGTTTTCGCATCTATCTTCTCTATTTCTAAATCAAAATATGATTTTATAGATAATAGGAACCTAATAGATGCTAACTTAGCAACTAGGGAAAATATTTCACCAAAGTCTATCCCCTCAACCTAGGAATATCCTTTCACAACCAACCTTGCATTGTGATTTTCAACATTTCCATCTAAACCAATGTTATTTTTGAATACACATTTACATCTAATGGGTTTCTTTCCCTCAGACAACTTAACCAAGTCCCATGTATCATTATTTTTAAGTGCAGTTATTTCTTCATCCATGACCAATCTCCAAGACTCCTTATATTCCATCTCCATTGTCTCTTTCATAGTTCTAGGATCACCAATGTTAGGAAATAAAGCAAACATACATTTGAAATCATATGGACTATAATTATACCTATCTAGTTTCCTTCTTTGCTGAGTGGACCTCCTTAAAGTTTGAGGTGGGGTTTTGTCCTCCTCTTCTAAACTCTCTAAACCCTCCTTCTCATTATCTCCATCATGAAATTCTTGTTCATTTTCTAGTTTAGCTTTCTCGGTCTTGGGAGGTAGTTGAAACATTGACTTCTTCTCATCCTCTTCTAGATGCACCACTATGGGAGAAGGCTTAAATTATCTATAAAAAAAAATCTTGTTCTACAAAAAATTTTGAACCACAAGATTCCAAAGCTTGTATCCTTTCACTAAAAAATCATAGTTGATGAAGATACATTTCACAACCTTGTTATCCATCCTTGACCACTTCTTCTTAGGCACATGAGCATATGCCTCATAACCTAAAACACAAAGATGTTGAAGTGAGGGATTATTTCCCATCTAGAGCTCGATAAGGGTCTTATCCACAAGAATTGATGTGGGAGACTTTTAAATCAAGTAGCATGCAATAGAAACTGCTTATGCCCATAACTTTGTCTCTAATCTTACTCCACTGAGCATACTTCTAGCTCTCTCCATCAACATTTTGTTCATATGTTTGACAACTCCATTTTGATGAGGGGTATATGGATTTTTCTTATGTATTTCAATGCCATTCCCCTTACAAAACTTATCAAAATTTGAAAAAAAAAAACTCGCCACATTTATCAGTCCTCAACACTTCAATCTTCCTACCAGTCCAAGTTTCCAAGAGAGCTCTAAACTCCTTAAACCGACTAAAAAATTCAGATTTATTTCTAAGAAAATATACCCATGTCCTTTTGTAATAATCGTCAATGAATGACCAAAAAAAAAAAAAAAAACCTTAGAAATCAAAGGAACTTTAACTGGACCAAATAAATTACAATGAATTAAGTCCAACTACCTAGAAAATTTGTGAGAACTAGAATAAAATTGAACACGTTTTTGTTTTCCATATATGTAATACTCGCAAAAATCAAATTCAAGAGAAAAATCATTCAATCCATTAGAATAATGGTTAAGAACTTGTTTTTCCTTCTAAGAGATCACAATTTCAAATCCATAGGAGGTTAGGGCATGTATACCTCTGTATACTTTACCAGTCAAATCGTTGGGCAGAGGGGGTCCATTGTCCCACAAACAAAGGGGTCTCATACACCAATTTGGTGTCTATCTTGGTCGTGGCCTTAAAATTAGATTATTATTATTGTTGTTGTTGTTGTTGTTGTTGTTGTTGTTTTTCAAGGCCCTTGGGTCCTTCTCACCTATATGACCTAATATTTAGTGTAATAACATTGTCTTCTCTGCAGGTAATTTGCTTTCTGAAGCAAGATCTTGTTTAGGTACCTAGAAAGTATAACACCCCATTTTTTATCCCTAAATTATAAATGTATATTTGTATATATGATGAATGGTTGAGGGGCAAGAAATGTAATATATAAACATTGTACATTGAAAGTAATAAAAAAAATACATCACAACTATAGATGACTAAGGATGAAGTAATGGGGGACTATGATTCCACAAGAGAGGGGGCTAAATGGGGGTTTGAAAGAATTTCCACGTGCTTATAAGAATCCTATGCCACCAACATAAATCATTTTTTCATTAACTATTTACCTCTTTTGATTTATTAAAACCAATCATTGAATGGATGTAAGAGGTTGGTGGGAAAGACATCTCACCTAGTTAAGAAAACATGGGCTAAGTACACTCATGAATGGAATTGTATCATTGAATGCATGTAAAGGGTGGGAAAAAGATTCATATCACCTAGTTAAGGAAACATGGGTTGAGTAAAATCATTTTGGGGAATTGTGAGAGTCAAACATGCATGGGAGAAAAAGAGAAGGGAAATTCAAGTAGAAAAATGGAGCTTGTTTTGGGGACAACAGAAGAGAGGAAAAACAAATTTTGGTGTTGGAAAGAGGAGGCATCCATACTATGTTGAAAACAACCATGAGTGAGTTGGGAATTACATTGATAAGTAGGCTATCATTCCGTGAGGAGTTTTCATGGAAAAATTACCCACGAGGATGTGAAAATGTTGTCACGAGGACTCCATTTACAACTATATTTATTGGAGCCCCTAGATTGAAGAATCTTGGCCAATATTTTTTGTATACCTATAGGGGATGGGGATTATATGAGGGGATACAATGGAGAGAAGGAAATACCATCTCTTGGCTTGTGCATATTGATGGGGAACAGAGATGGGCATTTGGAATTGTTGTAGGAATCACGTCACTGTGAATTTGTTGGGTATTGGGTTGTTTGTGTTGATAGTAGACAACCATAAGAGTCATCATTTTTTCGGACTCATAGTCCCAACTTAGGGGTGATCTGCTACTAAGAGAACTGGAGAAGCATAGTCTATGGTTGGGTGGAACTTCCATCGTCTGCAGCCCATTGTGTAAATTTTTATAAACATAAGTGTTCATGTCATTGTTCATATTTACCTTGTGAATGATGTGATTGAATGTTGTGTGTATTCTATTTTATATTTGTTTAAATGATGCTATGTTCGAGTAATAATACACATTAATAATTCTAGATATGAATGATAGTTTCATGAGCATTTTTTTTCATGTTGTATGTATTCATTTTGAAATGGTATCATAGTATGTCATTTTATTTTATTAATGGAATTCCAAGTACCTCGTATCCTCAATGGAACAATAAGAGAGGGCATTGGGTACATTATAGAAAGAATGACCATTAGAAGTAGATATAGGTTCTCACTGTGAAGGTGTAGATCCTATAGATATATTTGTTGTAGACATAAAAGTACTGTTACACTGAATAGTGCACTCATAAAGTTGGAACAAAGTGCCAAAAATAACACCCTTAGTGAGAAACATATCTCCTTGGACAATCTTACACCCTTTTTAAGAGAAAAAAAAATTCATAACTACACCATTAAGTTTTCTTACTGATAGTAGGTTTTGTGCTAGACCCAAAATGTGAAAAAATCCATTAATCTCGTTTACTTTTCCATCAGGGAATCTAATCAAGACTCTACCACAACCAACCATGTTAAGAGGAGAGTCATCACCAAGGTATACCATCCCACCATCATATCTCTCACACACTGAAAACCAATCTCAATGGGAATTCATATGGAAGGAATCTCCAAAATCTATTAGCCATGCACTCTGGATTGCATGGTTTTCCAAAGATGCAATAAGGGATCTCCACCATCAACTTGAGAATATTTTTCAAAATCATCATTATAATAATTGTTTCCTTCTTATTCTTCTTTTTGTCTTCCTTGCAGACTCTTCTAAAATGCTCGAACTTTCCATAGTTACAACATTTTACCTTGGATTTTCCAGGAGACTTATGTCTCCAATGGAATTTTGATCTACCATTTTCTCTCTTTTTTCCTTTCTCCTTCAATCTTCCAAAAACAACAAGGCCTTGTTGGTTTATTCTGAATATTTTTACCTTGCCTTCTATGATAGTAAATAAAACAAAATGTTATCAAGAAAAATTGTATTTACAATGCTTCCAATGTTCATTACTAGGTTGTCCCATGAATCTGACAAAGAACACAAAAGGGTCATACATCAATTTTCCTTATCCATCTTCACTCCAATTGATATCAATTGGGTCACAATAGTATTAAATGCATTCAAGTTCTTGACTATAGAATTTCCATCACCCATTCTCAAGGAAAACATTTTTTATACAAAAAAAGGTTTATTGACCAAGGATTTATCCGAATACAAATCCCCCAACTTCTTTTAGAGAATTACTACAATGTTTTCTTTAGAAACATTAAATAATACCAAATCATCCAAAAAGAACTTGATAAGGATTCTTTCATTTATCTCCAACACCACCCACTCTTCATATTTCATACCAATGGGTTTAGTTCCAGATACTGCAACCCATAGATCTCGATCTAGGAGACAATCCTCCCTCTTAAAATTCCATGTTTAAAAGTAAACGCCATTAAACTTATCCATTTATAATCTAGATGTGATCTCTATTTCCCTACAACAAGATTTCATTATATACAAGGTCTCACTCAAACTAATATTGAATAAAATAAACCTTGTCCCTAACACCTTGGATCCAAGATGATCAAGATATCATACCAAATGAAAGGAGGTAGAGGCGTGGAATACACTTCCTACACTAATCAATGAGAGAAGAATGTTCATAAATTAAATAAACACAATTACAATATTAAACAATGCATAAACATACAACCATTAGAAAACAATTGGAAAATCCTTTCTGGAGAAAAATCCCACACTTCAAAGCACCCTCAATGTATCACCTAAATGGTTACAATGCATTACAAAGTATCTATGCTCTCAAAAGGAGTGTTCAAAAATAGCATAAGGATTCTGGAGAAATTTCAATAGCATAATAGTAAGTTAAAACTCACACTATATTTTTGTCCAATCCTAGCACTCAAAATATGCATATCTAAAATATTAACCATTTATGGTTTTCCAATTCTACATGTTGGAAACCACTAGAAATTAATTGGCCAACTATTTCTACTTAGCATTCGTTGCTTGATAGTGATCTACATTTATTCCATGCTACTACTCAACAATTATTCCCTACTACTTCTCTGCATTTATTACGTGCTATAACTTTCCATGTATTCCCTTCCACTACTCAATAGTTATTCTTTGCTATAGCTCTACATGTATTCCCTTCTCCACTAAAGGAAGGTAAGGTGTATGAAACACATGTTCCAAAAAAATATGAATTGCATAAGGAGGTATTCATTTTTTGTTTGAGAAATCTAAATTGTAGGATGAAATGTGAGGACATAGTTGAGATCATCTGAGATTTTAGATATTTCACCTTTTCAAATTCCTTTCTTATTTTTAGATAATGAGGCATGCCTATCCTTTATGAGGCTACTATAGGTTATCATAGTAGGAAAGACAACAAATAAAATAAGGGCCAAGAGAAGAAAACTATTAATCATTGTCTTTACATTATTTGCATTGATTATAGTTTATATGCTCATCTCTGTGAGTTGGGATCTTGGTCATTCACAACAAGAAGAAGAGGAGATATAGCCCAGACACCAATGGGGTTTTCGATGTTGTAAGAGGTTGGAAATACAAGGAAATCAATATGGAATAATGAAAAAAATTGTATCCTCAACATGTCCACTATAGTCACTTTCTAGGTTGTGCAAAAACCCAAGGTGCTTGTTGATATTACACTCAATGTGACCATGGATCGAGTCTATAAATAATATCAAGATATGAATCCGCACATTTCATCCCATGATCGGAAGATGAATAGAGAGCACGTTGTCTATGAATATTTTGTGAAGCTTCTCCAAGACATAATTTATCATCTCCATGCTTCCTCTACCAGCATGCAAGAGATGTCGAAGAATCCCAGATACATCATTTTTTTCCCATGGCACCAATAGCTTGAAATTTTACCAAGATCAGGGCATCGTAATATTTCTTGTTCATCCATAAACAAGGAACTAGACATATGCAAACTAATTATGGAAAAAAACATCACATGACACAAATTTTGAATGCCAAATTTTTCGTCTAAGGAGTGTAAAGGGTGCTACCACTAGAAGTCACCTCTAGATTGCAGCAGAGGTAAGCCTAGTAACCATCAGTTTTATGTCACAATGAATAAATTTAAGGAAGGTCTAATGGACGTAGTCTCGGGATTATAGCGCTTTAACTCAAAAAAATTGGGCTGGCATGCATAAGCAGATGAGGTCTTGATCTAACTTCAGCCAGTAAGTTGTAGTAAAGGGTGAGTGGGGGGGAGAACGAGTGAGGAGATGTAAAGGTCTGCTATGGACATCAGGTCTTCCAATAGCCTAAGGAGGAAAAGCTCCAAATAAAAGATCTTCTTGAACCCAAAACTTCAGGAAACTGAAAATGTCATAACCATATTGCAATCAAACATACATTACAATACATTCACAACAACTCGACTGGATCACCCATGCCCAAGTATTCAATATCAGAAGAAAAAGAGATGATAGGAAAGATGACTGTCATTAAACAAGAAGTCTCAAAAGGAAAATCATTACCAGAGAACCAAAGGCTTCATTAAAACATTACAATACGGGAGCTTTTCTCTACCATCGACCCTAACAAAATATCAAAACTGAGTATTTATACTGAAAACAACTTGCTCCCTTCAAAAGCGTGCTCCGGTCATGCATTCAAGGCTTGGCTTCTGCATCTTCCTCTATCAGATTGCACTTGCATTATTCTCTTAGACGGAAGATCAAACCAATATGGGCTTCACAAGAAAATCCATGACAGGGGAACTTTCAGCTGACAGTCTACCCTCCATGGCCATATTTTCCATGCTTTCCATTTATCTGGTGAAACAAGGTTTCAACCACCTTCCCCATTTTCATTAACTTCTTTTATTAGGATCAGGATGAGCCCTAACACCCATGAATGTTCCAGGCAATCTTACGACTCCTTTGAGTCAATTCTAGTGTCTTGAGGCCATGTAGATCTTTCTCTGTGGCCAACTCAGTCACCTCGATCCTTTGTGCAACTCCCTTTGTCTCCCTAATCGACCGCAATTCCTGACCTTGCGCTTATCCCATATGAAATTTCAGAATTTCATATTTCAGGAGTTTTCACTCCCCTTGATCTCAAATATCCTGATGCTCGAAATCGCGAAGACGGCCAGTCTAGATCGATGGTCAAATTTTATTTTCTCAATGGCTCTGCTCCCATATGACCATGGGTTGTGACCTTGGGCCCAACTTTCAGGCGTGTTGCGATTTCGCATTTCACGAGTTCACATTGTGCTCCATGATGAAATTTCCAAGTCATGAAATTGTGATAGCTCGGATCTGCCAGCACGTATCCCTTTGCATCGGGCGACCCTGATGAACATTGATATTTTGGGACCTTGGGTCGTCGACATTTCTCACTTCATCTCCCCTGAAATGACTTTCTCCATGTTGATCCTGCACCACGTGTCTTTCTGGAATGAATGGTCAAGATCATTTCAGTACTTTGTGTGTTTTGATCTTTAAGGCTCTACCCTCCTACTTTCCCGACTCGCGAAATCATGAAAAGATGATCCAATAGTCCAGTTCTCTCCTTTGATCAACAACTACAATATTTTCACGATTTTTGATGACTTTTCTTCTTGACCGCTCCATCTCGTGAAACCACGAAATGCTAATTCTAGCACCACGCATCCTTTATGGAACCAACGACTAGGATTGACCTTGTGAGTTCGGACCTCTGCTTGACGTTAAACTTAGTGCAATTGTATGCTCTCAATCACCCGATGGTCATTGATCCGATCTGCCTGATGAATCTCTACCGCTGAAAGTTGATCTTGCTCGCTCGCTTGATTTGAGTTGATATCAGACTGCCTCTAGTGTTGCACCTGGTTCTCACAAATGCAGCCTGTGTGGTTTACTTGAATGATTGGCTAAAGGCTTGGGAAAACAAAAATCAAAACCAGAGATGAAGAGGGGAACGATCAGCCTATGAGATAACAGGAAGGCTGAGGGCCTATACTTTTTAGACAAGCTGACAAGGAAAAAATAGGTCGATTAAATAGATGAAGGAAAATAGAAGAAAGCTACAGGCCGAGAGGAAAAACCTACAATTGGGTCTGCAAAAGGAGGAGAGACACGCAAAATTTTGTAGACTTAGGTAGAAAACACAAACCCCTAAGGATTTGACAAGTTTATTTGATAACATTTGGTTCCATAGGGGATGGCATGCTCCCTGTGATCTTCCAAGGACAAGTAGTTCCAATGCCTTAGATTTGGGCTATGGAGTCTCCTATTAAAAAAAAAAACAGGAACGATATTCACAATGGTGGGAAGCCAACTGCAGCTTTAAACAAAAAATAAATTCAGGAAGTGCCCATTTACTGGGCCATTAAAAACTTCGTCTCCCTCCAAATTCTGCATCCTATAAGTGTTGTTTGGAAATGCCTCAGAAATATGGAAGGGACCGATCCAAAGGGCTTCAAATTTACAATGTTTTCCCTTGTCTTGTCTGGGCGCATCCCATTTGAGTACTAGATCTCCCAGCTAGAAATCCTCCTTGCTGCTTTTCCTGTTAAAGGCCTTCTTGATTTTTTGTTGGCAGTCATGTGCTCTGCCCATCACCTGCTCTCTAGTCTGCTGGACTTCTACCAGTTGATGAATTCTTCTGATCATACCGTTGGGTTCTCCGTGGCAGTCTTGGAAGAATTTTACCATAGACAGGGCAAGATGAGAAGGAAACACTGCTTCAATCCCATACACAAGTTGGAAAAGAGAGATGACCGAGGACCTCTTTGTTGTCACTCTATCATCCCATAGGGAGAATTTGAGCTTTACATCCCATACTTTCTTGTTATCTTCTAATAGTCTTTTGATGATATTTATGAGGATTTTGTTAGAATACTTTGCAAGTCCATTTCCCTAGGGATAGTAGGGGGTGGATTGAATCAATGCAATTTTCAAGTGCTCACAAAACTTGATCAATAGTTTGGCCTTGATGTATGCAACATTGTCAGTGATGGTTCTTTTTGGGAAACCAAATCTTACTATAATATTTTCCAAAAATCCAATGATCACCTTATGAGAAGCACTCCTTATGGGGATAGCTTCTATCCACTTGGTAAAATAATCTATGGCAGTCAGGTTTGATCTGTGCTGACTACTTTCTGCAGGGTGAATTTCCCCATTGAATTCTAGACCCCATTGTTGGAAGGGCCCTGAAGCAACCACAAGCTTCAAAGGCAGGGACTTCAGCTATTGCTTCCCATCAAATTTATGACATTTGATACAAGATCTAATTTTTTCATAGACGTTAGTGAATAGAGTAGGCCAAAAATACCCCTCCCTGAGAATTTTGTAGGTCGTGGTCCTCCAGAAGTGGTGTCCTCCACACAGGCTATCATGAAAATCAAACATGATTTTTTTAGCCTCCTGTGGGTCTAAACATCTCAGAAGCACTCCTAGGGGGTCTTTCCAATACATGACTTTGTCAATAAGGCAATACCTAATTGTTTTGAGCTTTAAATATCTTGCATTTTTTTTCCTATACCATCAGGGGGTCACATCATTTGTAGAAGATATATAATATCTTTGTACCAAGCGCATTCTGCCAATGGGGGGCAGTCCTGGGGGATTTTATCAGACACTTTAGCCTACTAATTTTTTGAGAAGGTGTTGATGAAGTTAACCCCCAAAGATTTACAATTAGATTCAGCCAACAACTTGTCTAAACCCTGGTCTTTAACTAATTTGGTGGGTTTTATTTCCAGGTCAAATTTGAGGATTTTGACAATCCACTTGCTCCTTCTCCCATCTATGTCAGGCTGGATGAGAATGTACTTCACAGAAGCCGAAGGAAAATATGCGATGATATTCGAATGTAATACATAGACTCTGAAATCTTTCACCAAGGCATAGGCCTTCTTTTCCATGATGTCATTTCTAATCTCTGTGTCTCTCAATGTTCTGCTAAAAAAGGAAATGGGTTGCTCCAACCCTGCATCATTCTTTTGTAGTAAAACAACTGCCACTATGTTAAAAGAAGAAAAAGAGAAAATCATAGAATCCTTGGAATAATCAGGACTAATAAGCACAAGTGCTTCAGTCAGTTCCTTCTTGATTAGGTTAAAGGATTCTCTGGACTTAGCATTCCATCTTACTTCGTTCCCCTTCCTGAGCATGGTTGTGATATGCTTCACCAATTCAACAAAATTTGAAACAAACCTTCTCATAAAATCGATTTTTCCTAGGAAGAAATGAACTTATTTCTTGGATCTGGGAAGTGATCAGGCTTGAATATCTTATACCCTGCTTGAATTGATCCTGACCCCTTCAGCAGACACAATGTGTCCCAACAAATTTCCTTCCTGCATGGAAAATAAAGACTTCTTGGGATTTAGGGAGATTTCAAACCTTCTGCATTTCGAGAAGACATTTCTCAGACGTCGACAATGTTCTTTATCATATTTGGAGAAGACTGTTATGTCATCCAGATAAATGAAAAAAAAATTGTCTCTTTTTCCAATGAAAGCGATGTCCATGGCTCGTTGAAAGGTTGCTCCTGCATTCATAAATCCGAAGTTCATTTTGGCATACATGAATGTGCCCCAAGGAGTGGTGAAATTTTTCTTTTCTCTGTCTTTAGGTAGGACAAATGTCTGATTGTATCCCGAAAAACCATCAATCATGGAAATCCTAGATGCACTAGTCACCCTCTACAATATGTGTTCCATATTTGGCAAAGGGTAGTTGTCCTTCTTTGAACTCTTGTTCTCGTTTCTGAAATCAACACAAAGTATGATTTCCCCACTCTTCTTTCTTACTAGGACCAAGTTCTCTACCCACTCAGAATACCTCAAAGGCACGATGATCTGGGCATCCAAAAACTTATTTACCTCTTTCTCCATAACAAGAAGCAATATAGGATTTATCTGTCTTAATTTCTGCCTAAATTGTTTTGCTTACTCTTTCAATGGGATCTTGTGCTCAATGAAACTCGTGTCATATGTTCTGAGGTCTTCATAGGTCCAGGAAAATACATCAGCAAATTACCTTAATAGTTCATCATACTCGACCCTCTGCTCCTTTGAAAAACTGCTTGACAGCTTGACAAATTTCAGATTCCTCTCTATGCCAATATTGCACTTAGCTACATCAACATCCTCATTTGAAATCTTACCCTTTACTGCCACATCATTTCTGTCAAATAGTCTTTCTAAAGGGGCTATTTCCTTTGGAATGCAATTGCTAGGCAACTGGACAATATGATGATCAATAATCTTGTTCAGAAACTCATTATCTTGAGGATCTATTTCATAATCTGGATCTTGATCAATGTGTAATGCATAAAACTCATCAACGGTTTCTAGGAATCTTTCGATTTCCAAGTCATCCTCAAACACTTTCCAATGCTTGACATTGTCAGGTATAGGGGGTCTATATTTCACTTCTACATCATACATGAGTTTAGGTGGTAGAGGGATTCTAAAATTGCTTGCTGAAATAGCCAAAGAATCAGCCATGACATTGTTTTCTCTTGGAACAAATGAAATGTTGAAAGCCAAGAAAAAACTATCAATGAGGTCCCATACTTCATTTCTGTAAATTCTGAACTAAGGTTGTTTGGCCTAATAAATATTTATGATCTACTGGGTAATCAACTCAGTATCCCCAAACACTGCTATATTTTCTTTGATTTCCATGTATTTTACAACCTTCAAACCCAAAAAAAGAGCTTCATATTCTACCACATTGTTGGTAGTTTCAAATTCTAGTTTGTATGACAGAGATATAATTTCTTGAACATATGAAGCAAAGACCACTCCAACACCAGCACCTTTTCTAGAAGAGGATCCATCAAAGAAAATTTTCCAAACAGAGGTAATCAAATCAGAGTCTTCACAGAGAGTAAGTGACTGCTTTTTGATTTCAAGAGGGGGGTTAGGGGCATCGATGAGATGCAATAAGATGGATCCCAAATCATTTTCAAGTGAAAATATAGGATGGTTGGTGGGGTCTTCTTCATCACTGATAATTTAGGCCAACTGAGATTTTCTTTACAGTATTCTATGTCCCCCCCCAAACACAGGAATAGTAGCATATGTGAGGTCCATATGCAATGTTCCTCCAAGTATTTTTATCCAAGACCTTGACAGTAGCATGCCCAACTTTGGGGGAACATTAGCTACCACAATATCCATGACAATACTTTTCATGGGAAATTGGAACAAGGTCACAAATAGATCTTTTATGACCCCAAGGCATTGCAATTTCCTAGAGTCAAAGGAATATAAGTCATGATAAGACTTTGTGATTTCTAGTCCCAGTTCTTCCATAACAGTTTTTGGCATGAGATTATGAGAGGTCCCTGAATCCATCAAACAATTATGCAATACCTTGTCATGTATGTTCAATGATGTGTAGAAGGGAGGGGATGAATCATCTCTATCTTCTACCATGGGGCCTAATATGATTGTTGGCTTCTCATCCTACAACTTGATTGATTCTGATGGATGATACAAAGGCTCAGTCAGAAATAGTTTAGATAGGGATCTCATAAATTCTTCATGCTTGACTAGCTCTAAAATGCATAAAGGGATCCTGATCTTCTGAATTTCATGCTCAAAGTTAAAATAGGAGGGGAGCTTCATAATTTCCTTTACCTCTGGGATACAACCTTTGACTACTAGTGGGGGGTTATGTGTTTTCTTCTCCTTGTTGTTTCTTGCCGTGTCTTTGGCAGGATTGTCTGCTCTGGGAGGCTGATTGGGGGTGTCGGGCTTCCCATATTTATTCTTAGACCTGAGGTTGTATCTATTTGGTTTTCTGCTGGCCTTATTCCCCTTTCTCATCTCATTTAATTGGAGGTCCATGAGAGACTCATCATATGCTGATTGAGTTAAGTGAGGAGAAGGAGGTGTGTTTTCGAGGCAGTGAATTTCTGGGTCAAGGTCCTCTTCCTCTTCGCCATCATCTGTGACAAGGTTGTTCTGAAGAGGGGTTTGGATTTTCTGATCATCCATGTGTCTATTCTGAGGCTCTCCTTACATGATCTGAGGAGCATTGTTATTCGACCTCCTAAACTTTCCTCTGTTATCAACATTCTGAGGATTTATGTATGTCTACTTTCCCTCCAATTCCAACCTTTCTATTCTAGATGAAAGTGATTTTAGTAACTTGGTCACTCCATCCATTTGAGGGGGGAGGGCAGAGGAACTATAGGTTGAGGCTTCAGATCTTCCCCTTCCTCTGTCTCTTTCATCCTTATTCATGAGTCGATCAACTGCCAAGATGTTAGACTCTACTTCCAAGGCTACATCTTTCATATGAGCCAAGGAGGTAGCTCTTCTCTCTCTTAACAGGAGGCAAAATTTAGGGTCCAAAGCACTAGCATAGGTAATTTTGGCAGAGGCTTCTGTAGGCTTTATCTCAACAGGGATCTTATTGTACATTTTGTTGAATCTTTTGGAGAAGTTAAAGACAAACTCTCCCTCTTTTCTCTTTAGGGACCCGAACTCGGTAATATAATACATGAAGTCTTTTTTATCCCCCCATTGTCTCAAGAAGACATCATACAAAGCCTCAATCCTATCAATGGATCCAAGGGTCAGGGCTTGAAACCACTTTCTGGCTTCTCTATCAAAACTGTGGACAAAAATCCTCATCCATACATCTTCATATACTGTGACATAGTTATCAACATAACTATAGAAAGATGCAACGTGCTCCTCTGTAGTAATGTCTACCTCTCCCATGAACCTATTCAACTACTTGAGGTAGCCGCCAGCTGGGAGGGCATTAAGAGGTTGAGGAAAAATGAGAGGGGCATATCTAGAAGCTACTATAGCATCCATTATGTTTCTAGGGGGATCAACACCTGCCATAGGGATAATAGGTGGAGGCGAATTAGGAGGGGATGGATTTCAGACAAGGGAGACCGGAACTGAGCTTCTGGGAGGAAAGGGAAACAACAAAGGATTCATAGAAAAGGCTTCATGGATTGAGGGAAGATAGGTTTCCCTTTCTGTAGTAGTGACTATAGTAATAGGAGGAGGGGTGGTAAAGCCTGGGGTATGAAAATATCCTGAGGTCCTCAGTCTAGACCAAGGTATAAATTCAGGGGAAATAGGAGTGACAAAGATTTCTCCTTCCAATCCAAAACCAGGAGGAGAAAACTCAACAGGAACACTCCCAAAATTTAAACTTCGAGAAACTCCAACAGAAGGTATAATAAATAAATGAGAAGCATATACCAGAGTTTCTATAGGAGGACAACGAAAATCATCATAAATACTTGTTTCAATAGTAGAATTACCTTCTCAGAGGGCCTTTCCCTTTCTTATAAATTTCTTTAGGTTAGCTTTAGGTGTTTCTAAAGGCAGTTATGGAGTAGACCTTGTGTGTCTACCTATGGAATCCATAGTTGAAACAGTGGAGCCGTCACAGTGGAGTCACCAAGTGCACAGTTGTAATATTTGATGTACTAATCTCTAATGCACCTTTAGAACCAGTAATCTTTGTCATTCAATCTAGGGGAAAATCTTCAATTCATCCTCGGCAACGACGCCAGAAATGTTAGCACTAGAAGTCACCTCTAGATTGTGGCATAGGTAAGCCTAGTACCCATCAGTTTTATGTCACAATGAATAAATTTAAGGATGGTCTAATGGATGCAATCTCGGGATTATGGCGCTTTAACTCAGAACAATTGTGTTGGCATGCATAAGCAGATGATATCTTTATCTAACTTCAGTCAGTAAGTTGTATTAAAGGGTGAGTGGGGGGGAGAACGACTGAGGAGATGTAGAGGTCTGCTATGGACATTAGGTCTTCCAACAACCCAAGGAGGAAAAGATCCAAATACAAGATCTCCTTGAACCCAAAACTTTAGGAAACTGAAAACGTCATAACCATATTGCAATCAAACATACATTACAATACAATCACAACAACTCGACTGGATCACCCATGCCCAAGTCTTCAATATCAGAAGCAAAAGAGATGATAAGAAAGTTTATTGTCATTAAACAAGAAGTCTCAAAAGGAAACTCAATACTAGAGAACCAAAGGCTTCATTAAAACATTACAATACGAGATCTTTTCTCTACCATCGACCCTAACAAAATATCAAAACTGAGAATTTATACTCAAAACAACTTGCTCCCTTCTGAAGCACGCTCTAGTCATGCATTCAAGTCTTGGTGTCTTCATATTCCTCTATTAGATTTCACTTTCATTCTTTTGTCAGATGCAAGATCAGACCAGTGTGGGATTCACAAGAAAATCCACGACAAGGGAAATTTTGGATGACAGTCTTCCCTCCACGGCTATATTTTACATGCTTTCCATTTATGTTGTGAAACGAGGTTTCAACCACCTTCCCCATTTTGATTAAGTTATTTTATTGGGATCGGGATGAGGCCTGACACCCATGAATGTTCCAGGAAAGCTTATGACTCCTTCAAGTCAATTATGGTGTCTTGAGGCCACATAGATCTTTCTCTATGGCCAACTCGGGCACCTCAATCCTTTTTACAGCTCCCTTTGTCACCCTATGTGACTACAGGTCCTGGCCTTGCACTTATCCCATATGAAATTTTAGAATTTCGTATTTCGGGAGTTTTCACTCCCCTTGATATCAAATATCCTTATGCTCGAAATCGAGAAGACAGCTAGTCTGGATCGATGGTCAAATTTTTGTTTCTCGATGGCTTTGATCGCATATGACCGCAAGCTGTGACTGTGGGCCCAAATTTTAGGCACGTCATGATTTCGCGTTTCATGAGTTCACGTTGTGCTCCATGCTGAAATTTCCAAGTCGCAAAATTGTGATAGCTCGAATGGGGTGACACACATCCCTTTGCATCGGACGTCCTTGATGAACATCAACATTTTGAGACCTTGGGTTGTCAACATTTCTCACTTCAACTCCCCCAAAATGACTTTCTCCATGTTGATTATGCGCCACGTGTCTTTCGGGAATGAATGGTCAAGATCATTTCAGGAATTTGCATGTCGCGAGTATTTAAGACTCTACCTCCTACTTTCCCGACTCATGAAATCACAAAAAATTGATCCAACGGTCTAGATCTCTCCTTTGATCAACATCTCCGATCTTTCCATGATTTCTAATGACTTTGCTCCTTGACCACTCCATCTCGCAAAACCACGAAATGTTAATTCTGGTGCCACACATCCTTTCTGGAACCAACGGCTAGGATTGACCTTGTGAGTTGGGACCTCTACTTGACGTTAAAATTGGTGCAACTATATGCTCATGATCACCCGATGGTCATCGATCTGATCTGCCTGATGGATCTTTGCCGCCAAAAGTTTATCTTTCTCGCTTGCTTGATGTGAGTTGATATCAGACTTCTTCAAGTGTTGTGCCTGGTTCTCATGAATGCAGCCTATGTGGTTTACTTAAATGACTAGCTAAGGGCTTGGGAAAACAAAAATCAAAGCCAGAGATGAAGAGGGGAACGATAGGCCTATGAAAAAACAAGAAGGCTGAGGGCCGATACTTTTTAGACATGTTGACAAGGAAAAAACAGGTCGATTAAACGGATGAAGGAAAACAGAAGAAAGTTATAGGCCAAGAGGAAAAACCTCCAATTGGGTCTGCAAAAGGAGGAGAGACATGAAAAAAATTTAGACATAGTTAGAAAACACAAACCCCAAAGGCTTCGACAAGTTTATGTGATAACAAAGGGGAAAAACAAAAACCTCACCATGGTACTAGATATTGCAAGTGCAGTGTTGCAGATTGTAGCTATTGAAGGTCCAATAGATATCCAACCAAAACTGTGGTTTAGAGAGATCTATGTCTATTAATTACAATCACATAGCATGGGTTATATTAGGCTTAATGTTTTTGTATGTCGTGGTATGGAGAAAAACTCCACCACATGAAGGCATAAGAACAAAAATATTTTTTTTGGAGAAAATTCGCATTGAATTAGATGATTTATGACTAATAGACCTTTATTTATGCTTTTGTAGGAGCCATTTTAGGTTGTGGTGGATCCCTTGGATTCCAGGTGGGCCATATTAGAGATACATCGAATTGATAGTGGCTAGTCATGTGGCTAGAGGTAGAGGTCATACTTCTAATAGATGTCGAAGGGGTATCCTATAGGGGGAATATTAGAGAGGTTAAAATGACTTGACATATTTAGGCTTCATAAAGACCTATGCAGGGGAGTGATCATCCACTATGACATATTTATTTTCCTTCTAGGTTGCAATAGAATTTGATTAATTTCCTAACCCCATTAACTAATTGACTATTCTCTAGCTTACAACTTGGCTATTGTAATGTCCCCAACCACCCTGGGTTGGGCCACATCACACAACCTCAATTCATGCAGCTCCAAACAACCCAACTCTAGCATCCATGACATACTACTGAGTAATGTTACTATAATATTCTCACTGCCTAGTTTCTACCTTTACACATAAGTTTGCGTAGTATCACTTGAGGTAATGCATGCAGTCCAAAATGAATCATGCCACACGAATTATAACAATGAAAGAAACAATTTCCTTTAATACAACCTTGAGCAACTGAATTAATTCAAACAACGGTGTGCACCATAATACTGACCCCATCCCACCCCCCGCAGTACAACCATGCGCACAAACACATGGTTTTCAAGTGCCACTTCTGGTTTCAATGTGCTCGAGGTCCAATAAACACACACACTCATTATAGCCTTATGAAACACACAAGATACAAACTTGTGCACCCAACCACTCAATCCTCCTCTTCATGGCTCATAACCAAAAACACAAGGTTAAACTTAATAGACAAGATTATCATCAGTTGACATATTCATGCATAACTACAGTTAATGAATAAAACACTGTATTTATAAGCACAAGTAACATTAAACAAAATAACAACATATACTCATATGCAACACACATACAAGAATTTAACCCATGTCAAACATAGTCAAAATGTATGTAGTAAACAAGACAAGCACATAAGGAACACTTATCTTTTAGGAAAGTCACCAAATGCGATCTTGAATCAAACATTCCTCCTAGCCATAAATATTGTTTATCATAATATTTTAGCAATAGGCCCCCGATCTGGGGCTCAACTCCACTAGGTCTATAAGGGTCCTAACCAAAATATATGCTCGGAAACTCAACAGAATTTCCCAATCCTAAGTGCTCGCTACTGCATCTATCCCACAGTATCTCATTCTCCATGCACCTGTCACACCCAAGGAAGTGTGCCCCTTCTCTACTCACCAGTCCTTTGAGTTCCCCACTTCTCTTCCCAAGGTTACTAGCAACAAGTCAGACATGAAGTCTCCAAGCCCTGTGACTAATGCCCAATGCACCAATGAACAATTCACATAAAAAATATCACCTAGAGAGTATACTCATGGGTCTGAAAACCACTCCAAAACATCTAGTCTCTCACCCAGAGATACTTCTCATGCTTTATCCACCTAACTCTTTGAAAAAATCTCTGATTATATCCCACAACTCCCTACAAGCTTCTCTATGCAGATAAGGTAATAATCAGATTTTCCATACATTCCAACCCCCTTCTGCTCACGAGATCCTGTTACATCCCATATTTCTCCTTCCTAGTTGATAGTTTAATGTTGGGAATTAATAATGCATATATTTATCCCCATAGTTTGGACAACCAAGTTTGAATGCCAGACAAAGCAGGTGGTTAGAATTCATCAGTGAGTATGAATTTGACATAAATAATATTTAGAGGAAAAGAGAACAAGGTGGTTGATGCACTTAGAAGGATGGTGCATGGAATGTATGCTACAACCATTAGCATGCACCAGACATATTTGCGCGATATAATTTTGGAAGTTTCCAAATTAGATCTGTGCTATATGGATATAAGTGCGACTTTACAACAAGGTATGTAGCAGCCAAAGTTTGAATGATATGAGTTAAGAGAGGATGGGATCATCATGTATAGATGTAGGGTCTATGTGCCAAATGATCAAGAGTTGAAGAAACTAATTTTGTTAGAGATGAATAAGGTTCTTTATGCTAGACATCTAGGTTATCAGAAGATAATTGTTGCAGTAAAAAAAAAATACTTTTGGCCAGGTATGAAAAAGGAAATCGAGGATTTGATTGCAAGATGTCTCAAATGTTAGAAGGTCAAGAACGAACACAAACATCCAGCTGGTTTGATGTAGCCTTTACCCACTCCTGAGTGGAAGTTGGAAGTTGTGACCATGGACTTCATAACTAAGTTTCCTAGGGCTACTAAGAAACATGATTCTATTATGGCGATGGTGGACAAGCTTACTAAAGCTTCCCATTTTATTCTAGTGAAGTTAGTGTACAAGAAAACCAACGTTGTTGAGATATACATGCACAAAATTTCTAAGTTGCATGGTGTTCCTAAGACAATTGTGTATGACATAGATTCCAATTTCACTTCGAAATTCTAGAAAGGGTTATTCAAGGGACTTGGGACATGTTTGAATTTCAACACAAATTATCATCCTAAGACAGATGGTTAGATGGAGAGAGTGAATCGGGTAACTGAAGACATGTTGAGGATTCACGTGATGGATAAGCCATCGAGGTGGGGATACTAACTTCATTTGGTATAGTTTTCTTACAATAATGGGTATCAAGAATATTTAAAGATGATCCCATTTGAAGCACTTTATGGTAGGAAGTGCAACACGCCTATAAGTTGGGATAACCCAACAAACCGTGCAAAAGTTGGGCTAGATTTTCTCTGGGAAATGGTGGAGTAAGATGGTAAAGATAAGGAATAATTTAAAATATTCCCAAGACAGGAAGAAAACTATGCATATAAAGGTAGAACCCATAAGGAATTTGAAGTGGGTGATCACGTGTTTTTAAAAGTGAAGGCCAGGCACAATTCATTGAAATTGGGGAGGTGTTCTAAATTAGCAGCACGTTATTTTGGGTCATTTGAAATCCTTGAGAGGATTGGTCCGGTCGCTTATATCCTTGCATTGTCTGCGTCCTTATGCATTCATAATGTTTTCCATGTGTCATTGCTTAAGAAATATGTACCTAATGCTAATCATGTCATTTGTTATCACTGAAATTTTGTCCGCACAGGGCGACAAGAACTCTGCATCGTCACAACAGAAAGAGTCATTCATGGCACAGGATTAATTCCACAGCATTGCAAAAGGGTTAAAAACTATACAAATGACCAAAAATTTGAAGGGCGCTTTACATCATCTGGGCGCGCGTGCATACGCGTGCAACAGTAACGTACAAGGCGCACATATGTGCAAAAGGCGCGGCTGTGGGGCGAAAAACCCGCGCGCCTGCTAAACGACACATTTATTGAAATTGGTCGGCCTCCCAACCACTAATGGATCGGCTCCCAAGTCGATTTGACATCAAATCCGAGCTCAATCCTCATGGTGGGATGGTCAAAGACTTAATTGTTCCCTAAAGAGCCCCTTTTCACATTCAAAAGAGGTCACATAATAACCCAATTCTTGGCTATAAAAAGCCATGAATGACCACCATTTTCTCAAGGAATTCTTCATACTGTTATGCTGCTGAGATTGCTAAGGACTCATTCTTTGGCAATAAACATCACAAGCTGCATTTCATAGAGCTATTCACCCCTCTCTTGAGTGAACAAGCTTGGAGTTCTTTCAACCACATTTCCATCTTTTCATTGTAAGGAGAGCAATCAGTGAGGGCCTCAAGAGCCTTCCATTGGAGAAAGAAGGGACCCAAGTCCCCTTTCTTCTTTGTGTCTTTGGATTTCATCAATCAGATCAACTTATACATTGGTGATATTGGTCCATTTACATTTGTTTTTCATTATTCCATATGCTCTTAGTTTTAATTAGTTTTAATTTGTTTTTGCTTATTGTTTCCTTGTTTCTTTTTCTAACCTTTTACCTCACAACTGTCATGCCTAACAGAGCCCAACTGGGCATGTAAGCACTCTGAATTTGCTCACCTAGTGACGAATTGGGTGCAAACAGTGTATTACTGTATCTTTGTGTTTATGGTTGCATCTCTGATATATTTCTGTTATATTACGAGATATACACGATATCTCTGTGCATTTCTTTATTATATCTCCGCTCTCATTTCGTGTCGAAAATAATCCGGATCAATCTCAATACATGATTTATTTTTATCCAGTGAGTTTGTATCGGCTGAATCATGGATTGACTAAGCACATTCGATGTATAACATATATTAGGTATGGTGTTAACCAGATACATTAGTGATCAATTCAGCTATGTATCAATCTCATCTAAATCATCATCAATTATTTTCTTCAAATCCATCATCGTGGATTTTCATTTTGTCATATTGAACTTCTTTTAATATTCCCACTGTATATTTTCCTTGGTTTAGAAAAATATCATTGGTCCTCTGTCATACTTCTTGTCTCAACAATTAGTGTATCATACTCAGATCCTTCATCTCAAAATCAGAAGTGAAATCTTACTTATATCCAACAACGAGGATTTCTAAATAAGTCACCAAAATAAGGGTCTTTCTAGAAATACTGTAATAATATAGGTAATCACATTCACAAAATAAGGGTCTTTCAGTGATGGCTTTGAATTTAAGGGGGTCCACGGTAATACCGCTTTGTGATACGATAAAACCGAGGAGGCACCCTGCGGTGACGCAAAATACACACTTGAGAGGGTTCAAGCGGATGTTATATTGACGACACCGTTGAAAGATGATTCGTAAATCATCAAGGTGTTGGGTACGCTTCTTGGATCGAGCGGTGAGGTCATCCAAGTAAGCGAGGATGATAGCAGCTAGATCGTGAAAGATATATGTCATGGCTCGCTGGAAAGTTGCGCCGACGTTTTTGAGGCCGAAGGGCATGACACGATATGCAAATGTACCCCATGGGGTAATGAAGGCGGTTTTGTACTGATCGGCTGGGTGGATCTGAATTTGGTTATAGCCAGAAAATCCGTCCATAAAGGAAAGAGCTTCGTGGTCGGCGCAGTCATCGATAATCTGATCGATGAAAGGTGTGGGGAAGTTGTCTTTGGGACATGCGTTATTGAGATCGCGAAAGTCGGTGCAGACACGAATAGAGCCCTGTTTTTTGTCGACGGGTACAGGGTTGGAAACCCATGAGGTGTAAGCAATAGGGTAAATAAATCCGGCCGTACGTAATTTGTCAATTTCGGCTTTGATAGCCGCGGCCTTGGATGGGTGTAGCGGTCGCTATTTCTGGCGAATAGGTGCGATGTTAGGCCAGGTGTCGATACGATGCTCGACAATAGATGGGTCGAGGCTAGGCATCTCCGTGTATGACCACGCGAAGATATCCCTGTATTCCTGGAAGAGGTCTTTATATGCGGAAATTTCCTTAGGAGTGCAAGCCACTCCAATGATGATCTCTTCGACGATGCCTGGTTTAATGGAAATGTCGATTTTGATGGTGGGGGAAATGTTAGCCAGATTACCTTCTTCAAAAGCGTCAAGTGTAGGAATAGGATTGTTGAACCAATCAATAGGGCTGGATGGGATAAAGTCTTTGGTTTCGACCGCGTAAATGGGGTTATGGCTAGGAGGCATGAGGGATTCATGCGGAAGGAAGAGTGCACGATGATGGAGTGCGTCCCAGGGAGAGTCTGGGCGCTGTAGCTCTTCTAGTATTTCTTCGTCGCAGTGGAAACGACGGGAATATAATGGATCGTGAGGAGTGATCTCGGCTCTAGTGTGATTTCCCCCTGCTGGTGAAGCAAGGGGAGAGGTGTGAGAAGAAAGTGAGGGTTCGCTCGTCATGAACCATATGTTTAAGCACTGAGGTGTACCCGTGGTGGTTGGATGAATAATCTCTGCAGGGGGATGAGCCAGAGAGTTGGGAGGGTTACGGGGTAAATCCTCAAATATGTCATCTAAGAACCATGGAGGTGTAGGGAGTGCCTCGGGCTCGGGAGAAATGACGTGTAAATCTGCCAGTGGCGAAGTAAGGTCAATTACCTCTGCTATGGGTTGGTGCAGTAGGGTCAATTGACGTTGCTGATATTCGATGATCATCGGGCATTGGTACGTAAAATGAGTCAATGAATCACAAATAGAGCAAGGGCATCTCATGCGCTCATTGACTGATGTGGTGACGTAGCGAATGTCCGTGAGTGGTGTTGGGGAAGACGTGGCAGGGCGTGGGTTGTTCTGAAAGTCTCGGCTGACGATAGCTAAGGCCTGCCGGAAACGAGGCAATGTTGGACAATGATGGGTGTAATGGCCGTACTCAGAACAGATGGCACACGCGAATTTGGTCTTCAACCCTTTACTACTGGAAGGTTGAGTGGTAACAGTAGTAATGGGTGGTGTGGGGGTTGGGTTGGGGGGAATCAAATTCCGTAATTCCGGTAGTGATGGATAGTTGTTGGTTTGGTGGCCCTCTTTGTCACATAATGCGCAAGGTGGTGGAATGCGTGGAGGAAGTGGAGCTGTGAGCTCCTTCTTATGTCGCCTACCCCCGGCTGTAGCAGGGGGGGTAGGGAGTAAGGGGGTAGTGGGAGTAGTGGGAGTGAGGAAAGGAATCGTCATGGGGAGTCCTTCCTGTGGGCGAGAGACCATTTCAGGTGGATGTAAGTACCACACTGGGATTGCTAAAACCATATTGGGTAAGGTGAGCGTTGCGGCTACTTGGAAAGCTTCTACACCGGGTGGAGGGTAAAAGAAGGGAATTTGAGTGAGGGGTCGGGGAACTGTGTCCCAAATGGGACTAGGCCCTTGGGGGGGTGTGGATTCGTGGACCATAGGGGTCGACGAGTTCGCAGGAGGCTCCATTGGGAGTGGTGCTGCGACTGGTGAGACGTCAGGAATGACTGAAGCCTCCTGAGGAGGATTAGCATCCTCTTGGAGAGTTTCCTTAGAGGAAACAACGCATACTTGGCTAAGGGGGAGGAGTGGTGGTGCTCCATGGTACGTCCCTAACAAGGATGGATCTTTAAAAATCCCAGGACCCATTTCTACGAGTGGGTATGCGTCTTTGTTTGAATGAATGAGAGGAAGAATGTTATCGAGATTGGCAGATGGGTTAGGCTCGTAATGCGAGACTTGGTCAATGGTCACAATCTTTTCGTTGTGGGGGAACATGATTGTCCTAAAGACTGATGATGCTACCGCCTTCATAGCATACATGTAGGTGCGACCAAACAAGATATTATAATCGAGTTCAGCGTCGATAACTTCAATGTCAATGAGAATGGTTTTTCCCCTGAGTTCTACTGGGACATTTTGGAAGAGCCCTTCAGGGGATGATGGTCTCCCGTCATAAGCTCGCAACGTGATGGCGGAGGGTAAGAGATCCGGGGAACCAAGTTTCTTCCATACTGTTTTGGACATGATACAGGTAGATGCCCCTTCATCGATGATACACCGATGGATGGTTATGTTCCATATTTTGACTGGTATTTGAATAGCAACTGCGGCGGGAAGACGTGGTTCACAGCTATCCAGATCAAAGGTGATGATTCGAGTATCAGCAGGGTCAACTGCTCTCATCGCGGAAAGTAATGATTTCCGCTGCGTAGGACAAGTCTGGAGGACTTCCAGAACTGACATGGCCGCCGAGGATTGTGCTAAGTCATCTACCAAGCTGTAATTATGTGCCTCCCTAGCCTGTGGATTATGCACATTCCTGCGCAAGGGGATGCGAGGGATGCGTAATGGTGGTTCGACAGAAGGGAGAGGGATCATCAATGGGGGTCCCACTGGTGTAGAGTTTGTCTCAGAAGAGATGGGAGTTGACTCAGCTGTTGGAGGATACTGACGATTGCGTGTTTGTAGAAGAACTTCTTCCTCACTGGTGAGGAGTATCGTTCGCTCTACTAGATTGTTGGGGTTATGGTATTGGCCCACTTGAGGTGGGGGATGTTGCATGTCCTGCTAGGTGTTTATGACACCTTGATGTGGGATAGGATTTTGCAGTGTGGCGGGGGGTTGTTGTTGTGCGTATTGTTGTTGTGTCTGCTGAGGGGTAGGTTGTGCTGGGGAGGGGGGAAGGCTCCCGGAGTCTTTCAACCTCTTGAAATCAGCGATCTGTGGGCAATGGTGAGTGTAATGACCATATACACCACAAAGAGCACAAGGGTGGATAGTTTTAACAGTATTTCGCCCTTGGCGTTTGTTGTTATTTCCCCCGTGGGGGTTTTGGTTCCCCTGGTTCTGGTTGCCCCCAGTGGGTGGATGTTGCGGGGGTTGATTCCCACCTTGACCAGGATTGTTGTTGTTCCTATTCCGTCCTTTCCTCCTGTTATTGTTCGATGGATGAGTTGGGTTGGCTGTATTTAATTGTTCAAAATTATGGTATTGTTGAGCAGCGGAAGGTTGAACAAAATTCACCCCCGCATTTGGATGTGGGGGAGCCATTGGTTGTGGAGGCCCAGGAAAGGGGAAGTATGGATTTTGCGGTGGTGCTGACCCATAGGGTACATAGGAAGGTTGCGTGCTTTCACTAGTACTACAAGTTGTTGTTGAGGGGGTACCACTAGTTGAGGGAATAGGTGGATGTATGGGAGGTGCCGGTGGTGGTCCACTGATGGGTGGAGGTATAGCAACAGGATATGGATGTTGATAAGGGGGTGGGGGAAAATAAGGAGTGCCCCCATATGCCGGCGGGTATTGAGGTGTTCCATACATCGGTGGTGGTTGGGGTTGTGGACCATGGTGTGTGGTGGCACCTATTAGTCCGTCTGCTGAGTGAGACATCCCTGGTTTGTCCTGGCCAAATGGCACAGGTTTTGGAAGATCAGGAAGTACTGTGTACAAGTATCCTGACTGTGCATAAATGAGGTCATATTGTTGAGCCTTGCTGACGGCTTCCTCTTCAGACTGTGGGAAGGTAGAAGCTACATCCTTACCAAGGAGAGCGACAAGTGATCTCAGAAACCAGTCAAGGCATTGATGTTTGGTGGTTTCTGCTTTACACAAACTACGTCGCCTACGCCACTCATGAATGTGGTCAGCAATGTGGGTGGCTGAGGAATGTTTGAAATTAGACAGTAGTTCAAGACCATTGTCATGGCGGATAGGTAATTGGAAGAAAGTTAAGAATTCTTTGGATAAGGATTCAAAGGTCGTATGGGACCCTGATTTTTCTTCGACATACCATTTGGCTGATGGACCAGTAAGTGTGCGTTGGAATAATCGCAGTCTGACGGAATCCTCCATGATGCTATTGGAAGAACACCATAGATGAAAGGTCA
>ML778115.1:215443-243936 GCA_009831015.1 Picea engelmannii | reverse complement strand
CGGAAACAGCATGATGTATACTATCCATTCATGGGTGTTGTATATGCATGTTCATTTTCCTTCATGTCCAAATACCTTTATCAATCTTGCGGTCCAAAACCCATGACTAGGGTTGACATCAATGACAACAATCAATCTTCCAATAGTATGCTGCATAACTTGAGAATCTTTTCGGTCTTTTAGTCTTCCTGGATGTTCCTTCTAGAACCTTGATTCTTTCTGCATCTTGTAAGGTGGCTTCAAGCCAAGCTGGTCATTTCTTTTTCTTTTGTATATTATCTGGATCAACGTTCTCACATATCTCCATAGGATGATTAGGTTGATCCTTTTCATTATTTTCACCTTCTGTGTTTTCTTCATTTAGTTCTTCAATTTCTTCTTCTTCTATAGTTTCTTCAATAGACTTTTTGAAGGCCATTCTTTCATTGAATGTTACGTATCTGCTTACTTCTATCTTGTGTTGATCTGGAATATATATTCTGTAGGCTTTGGATGAATCACTACATCCCACGAATATCCCTTTCTTTCCTGAGGGTTCTAGTTTATTTGTTTTATCTTTGGGAATATGAGAATAAACTTGACATCCAAATATTCTTAAGTTTTCTACGTTAGGTTTCTTACCTGAGAATGCTTCTTCTGGTGTCATGTCCTTTAATATGCAATGAGGACTTCTGTTCTGTACATATATTGTCATCATTGTTGCTTCTCCCCATAGAAACATGGATAGATCTTGATCGTTCAATAGGGCTTTTACTATTTCTTCGATGGACCTATTCTTTCTTTCTGCTACACTGTTTTGTTGAGGATTATGAGGAACAGTTAGCTCCCTCCTAATCCCTCTTGATTTGCAGAATGCAACGAACTCCTTTGAGGTGTATTCTCCTCCATTATCTGTTCTTAATGTCTTGATCTTCTTGTTCATAAGGTTTTCGATTTCTTCCTTGAATTCTTGGAACTTGCTGAATACTTCATATTTTGACTTCAGTAGGTACAACCACGTCTTCCTTGAATAGTCATCTATGAATGTTAAGTAGTAGAGAGATCCTCCTAAAGATTTGAATGGCATTGAACTGCAAACATCTGAGTGTATTAGATCTAGGGTTTCCTTAGATCTATTGTTGCTGCTTGGGAAAGGTTTCTTGATATTCTTCCCAAGGGCACATCCCTTGCAAATTCCTTCATGTGTAGACTTCAATTCTAGTATCCCTTCAACCATCTTCCTGAGGAAAGGTAATGCTTGATAATTTATATGAGTGTACCTTCTATGCCAAAGCTCATTAGGATTGACTTCATCATGTACTAGGGCTTCTTCATTTCATTCTAGTAGTCTATATAGATTCCCTTCACATCTTCCAATAACCCTAGCATCTTCTATGCTGGAATCTTTATGCCATGATAACACGTTTTCAACTATGAAGGCTATTCTGTTTCCTTTGTCTTCTAAACATGATATTGATACAAGATTCTTTTCTAAACCAGGTACATATAGAACATTTCTTAAGTGAACATGATTACCTGATTCCAATTTGATGGAGGCTTGTCCAAATCCTTCGACGGGGTAGGTTCTTTTGTCTCCAAGCTCCACTTTGTATGATGTCTTTCTCTCATTTAGATCTGAGAGTCTAGCTTGATATCCCGTCATGTGCTTGGAAGCTCCATTGTCGATTATCCACATATCGTCTTCAATTGTCCCAGTAAGTGCTGAGTAATGTAAGAGACTGATTGTTTTGCACATGTCTTCAGTTGACTGATAATTGGTCATGCCTTGATCCAAAACTTCAACTGCGTCTTTTCTCTCTTCTGAGAAAGTCAATAGGTGTGCTAAGTTAGGGCGCATCTAGATATCTTCTCCTTGAGCAAGATGCTCCATTACAAGGTGCCAGATCTGAGAATTAGGGTTTCTGCAACTACTATTGCTAGTAACCCTAGCTGCAGTTCTTTGGAAGCTGCTCTTGCTAGTAACCCTAGTAGCAGTTCCTCAATGAGCTCAATACCTAGCGGTTATGTTTCCTTCTAGTGTTTTAGGTTGAATGAAGGGGGTGTGGGCCCATAACTTGTTAGAATATAGAGGATTGTGCTCGTTTAACCATCGACAATACCCTCGTCACCCAACCACAAGCCTTAAGCCACCCTCTGAGCACCTTGACCTTGACCGAGAAGAGAATTTTGGCTGCAATCAATAGCCAAGAGAGGCTAAATGCACCAAGAAAAAGAATAGAAACTAAACTGAACAGATGATCCCACCCAAAAGCTGGCACACCACTTTCCATCTCTCCCAGAAGACCTGCGCACAAAACTGTTGTTGCCTGCAACTGCCTACGCAGACTTAGCTCTCACTGCAACTGCTAATATGAAAAATAATGAAACTAGCGCCCTATATTTATAGTGGACTGGCCAATCTAACTGGGGCCAACTTCTCCTTCTGGGCATCATTAAATTCAATATAAATATATTTGTTCAGCCGACAACTTGTCTAGGGTTTCCTTCAATTCTTTGCTTCCTTCCGGAGGATTCTAGTCTTGTCATAGATCATAATAGAGGTTCATACCTCCTGAAGATACCATAATATTAAATTGCCCAAGGCATAGGATATTCTTAAATTTATCGAGTTTCCTACTTACAAAAGATAGTTCGTTGCGCCCCAAATGACCAATTTCTCATGGGACCCCTTAAAATGCCACACACAATGAAGTTTTAGTTACTTACTCTTTCATCTTTTGATTCTCTCGGACACCCAAAATATGTTTTACCGGGATGTTTACACTTTTAGGATTACGAGCGTGACCCATGAACTATTGCAGGATCCATTCAAAGATAGCCCTTTGCAACCACCCATTATCAATTGCTTTATGGCATGGCTGGTTAAGGAATTCTGGATTGATTGAAGCTGGACGACGGGTAGGGGATGATGGATCGATCGAACAAAGGGAGAGATTTTCATGATTTTGAAATAACCCTATTATCCTTACTAGACTGCCTTTTGACCCCTCTCATGACCAATGGGACGTTTTCATTAAGTACCAGACAAAGGCACCATTCATAAGTAGCGACATTCATTGACACTATTGCGGTGAGGGATGACACTAATTCTAAGCTTGTTAACCTTGACACTTTATGACTTGTGAAGCCTAACCTACAAGCCTATTATTGCCTACCCTCATTTAAAGAGCTCCACCCTTAATCCTCGTAGAATAGAAGTAATTCTAGCCTCGTAGCATTGACAGAGCTTATTTATGAACCTATTGACGGAACCAACCAACGTCCAACATGTACAGAAAATATGCTAGCGATAGTCATTACAACATAAGGGACTTATTTCAAACCTACTCTTGTCTATCTTCAAAACTATTTCCTACCATATGTATCTTCGGTAACCCATTGACCAAAATTGACTTTGGTAACCCATTTATTCTGTGGTAACCACTAAAAGCCAATTGATGTTGCAGGAAAGGGGAATGACACTGGGAAATTTGTTTGAGTAATGGCACGGTTGGCTGTTAGAATGCCTACTCACTGAGGCTGCATAGCTTATTTCTGAGCTGATTAGTGAGATTATTCCTTCAATTCAAAATAATAGGTATCACTTGAAACCTCGGCTTATCTCTTGGAAGGAAACTCTCTATCGAATGAATGAAACTCTGTCTACAACCTTCACTAAGTATGGAAATCTACGAACGAACAAAGATTACTCTCCACGAATGAAGGTGGGTGGGAGAAATCCAACTGGACCAGGGAGGGGCGCTTTGAAGGAACCATTCTATGAAGGCAGAGGGAATTATGAAAGTCATCTATTTAACAAATTTAGTTATTGACTTCATTGGGATAATATTGCTCGGAAACCGTAGAAATGAAACTTTTCTTTTGAAAATGTGCATTTCGGGGGGTTTTTGGGATCGACTGGATGTACCCCACTCATTCAAAAATATCTCTTCAGTTCATGCACTTAAAATAGGGATTTTACCTACCCTCGAGATATCCATATCATGAACCATCCTTACTCCCCATGAACCGGTTTAGTTTGGGTTGATCCAACCATCCTTTCTACCGATGATCGATTGTTGGCTGGAAGCAGGTCGGTCTTCTTATGGCTTGAATCTGGATGGACAGGTATGGGGATTTATTGCTGCATCGGACAAGTTTACCCATTGTATTTGTCCCATGAAGAAATCAGATGAGGGAGGGGAGGGATAGTAATAATATAGGAGCCTATCGAGGTTAGTGAGACTGGGAATAGAGTGAAGAATGGGAAGGATAGAGATGCCAACTAGAAGCAAAACAAGGATAAGAAACATGTATGATGAGATTGAATGGAGAAAATTAGGAATAAGAGAGAGAAATAAGATATATATCGAGTTGTGAGCTAGGGTAAGAAGAGGGGTGTGATATTTAGCGGTCAGTGTATGAATTGGATTATTCTCTCTCTATGAATAAACTAGGGATGGTTGCATGTGGATATGTGGGTATTATTTGGACCTTTAAGAGGCTTGAGTGGACTTGGGAGAGATATGTTTCTAGATCCACAAATATTTATTACAGGGTAGGAAGGGCGTTTACAGTGCTTTTGGTTTGAAGGGGTGGTACAAGGCTCTAGAGTCGTAGATGGGACAATGTGGAGGGTGGGTTTGAATTCGACCATTGGGAGGAGGTTATTTGTGATTGATCCTTCCATTAATTGGTGGGGAAAAGGTACAGAGTGATGATTCAGTGATATTCAATCGTCAGGACATATAAGAGAGATGATTTATTTCCTTATGAGTGAGATGGATTAGGTCACTTACTCCCGGGTGGCATCTAATTTCAATTGAAATAAATATAAGGTGGGGAGAAGCGTCAAGAGACGCTTTCTGTGATTCAATATCATACCTCACCGACCGATGGGATCTCCCGACTGCTAAGTTATTTCAGTCATGAATTATATACATAATATAACGCCAACCAATGTGAGGAGTTGAAGGTTAATAGCATAGGTAACCTAGTAGTAGTAGACTTGCACCAGATATCTACTATAGGGTTTTTGTTCTTTGGGAAGCAGAACTAAAAAAGACATGTCATTTTGCTTCCTATATGAGGGAGTTAAATGCACCTTCTTAGCGGGACAAGATCTTTCGTTCATGAAGTATATATGTAATACAAGTAGATTTGGTTTTCTAATCAGAATGCATGCTGCTATTATATATGTAATTACGCTTTAGCATCGTATGGGATCTTTGCTTAGTCGATCAAAGCATAAAAAGGGGAAGTAATAAGGTTCAATAAATTCAAGGGATATTCAAGACATAAAGAGGTCTTAGTTGGAGGGAATTCAAAAGGAAGGCGACAGTCAATCTATAAGTCGAGAGTAAATCTAGAAGCAGGAAGGGAGTAAATTTCAAATTTAGAAGGAAGGTTAAAGAAGCAGGGCTTGAATGGGGCAAGTAGTACTGTAAGGTTCCTCTAACGTTGAGCAATGCATATCCAAAAAAATTCTTCTTTAAATCATCCATCCCTGGTAACAAAGTGGCTTCTTGGAGTCCCTAATATAACACATATCCAGGACTTAAGGGAGTACCATATATCATGCTCTTGGGACAGGCTCGTGTACTTCTGGAAATTCTAACAAGTCTCCTGGGAAAACCTTTAAAAACAATGTTCCTTCCTGGGTTGAGGGTTATTTGAAAAAATCCCTTCCTTCCTAGGCTTTCGGATTTGGATCTTCCAATGTTGTTGGGTGGTCTCTTGGGCTTCTATTATGGGATTAATTGAAATAGAGAACCTAGGATCCAGGGATTTAGGTTAAATCTCTTCTAAATAGGCTGGCTAGTAGTTTCTATATCTTTGTCCTTCCTTCGCTCCAGTTTAATAAATCTTGATCTCTCCAGGCTCTCTCTATCTTGAGATCTTAAGCAAGTATCTAAGGCATGCTTCTAAGGGATGTGAAGTAATAAGATAAGTAATTCCAGGTGGTAAGCAAGTGAAAATGTAAGTGGAGTCTGGTAGCCTTGTCTCACTGTGTAAAAACCTGGCTTGGTTCAAAGAAATAGTGAGAGTAAGTGTCTAAATGGTATTAGTCGCTCCCTCGACCTTTTATCTAAGGGGTGGACGCATGACAATAAAATCCCCTTAGATAAATTGGATTATTATAAGTGGCACAGGATAACCACTAGTCCCAGAATCATGCGTAGAAACAACCAGTCCTGTTTGATTAACTACTGTCACCTGAATTATGATATCTTACGCACTATATATTTTTTATTTACCTGCCTACACCAATCAATACTTTATGTTCGAATTACAACAACCTACAACCTGTACCACCCTTACTTGCTCATTGAACTTAAATTAGTGATTGGACGACAGGCAAGGGGCTTTGTTAGGCACTTTGGACTTGACTATTTACCTCTGATATGCCTACAATTAGACTATATGTTCATGCTACCCACACTCAAGCTAAAGCCATATTTTATTTCTTTATTCAATAAAGACAAACATACCCCTGATCTTGGAAGGAAGCACTTGCTAGGCACTTTTGGTGCTCTTGGAACTTAGAACATTGCTATGAACCTTATCAGCCTACAAAATTACTTTATGTTGGACAGATACCACCAGTCAAGTCAGTCGTGGGAACAACTTTTCAATACAGCCGAATGACTTAGAGTAGAGTTGAAGGGCTTGGGAACTTACATCTTTGCTATAAACTTTAGAAGCTTATTAGATTGGATGAATGGAAGTGGGTGGGTGGGTGGCATAGGAACCACTTAGCATGAGATCGTCGAAACTTCCCTCTTTCTTTATTAACTACTTCCTTTTATATATGATGCACTTGGGAACACACTTAGACCATTTAATGGAAAAGAGACATTGGGGATCATCATAGTTATGAGGAATTTATTTCTTGCTCATTTAAAGTAGAGGGCAAGGGATTTATCACTCACTCGACCATAGGGAAAGGGAGGATGAGGATGCATAAGAAGGCTCGACCAACGGGAGAGAAATTTATTACTTGCTCGACGATAATAGAGGGCAAGGTATTTATCACTCATTTGACTACTTAAAAGGGAGGATGAGGATGCACAAGCAGGATCGACCAATGGGAGAGGAATTTATTGCTTGCTCATTTAAAGTAGAGAAAGAGATTTATCACTCATCCAACCATAGGAAGGATGAGGATGCACAAATAGGCTCAACCAACAGGTAGGGGAGAGGAATTTATTATTCAGATGAAATCACCTTTTCTGGAATTACTTCGCATACATAACTACATTAACTCATGGAGTTCATTATAGAAAAAAGAGAGTTCTTGACCCAGATATATGCCTACAAACCCGTCAAAACCAATCTTTTATTATTCAAATACGGGTTTGAAGGAGGTTTTTGTTTCGATGGGACCCATCCCAAAATACGAAACTAGCTTCTCGGAGAATGGAATTTTAATTTTACCTCACCTTCCTAAGCTTAGAATTTACCTGCCGAAATCTCTCTATGCTTTATGTACTTCCTAAGCCTATTATGTTACCACCTTCCTGATTAGAAGAAATGAACTGAAATGCATTAATTCATCAATTTGGCTTAATAAAAATGCGAGTTCGAGACCCCGATGGATCCAAGCCTCCGACCCCCGCCAAACAAGGGTTTTATTTATAAAATACGTGGTTGGGAAGGTTTTTGATATTGATCAGACCCACCCCCCATAGCTTCTTCATAAAATGGGATTATATTTGTATCTGACCCTCATCTTTAGTTTCTTCTTCTTGGGCTACCCACCTAACATTAAGTGTTATAGCTGACCAGACTATTCTTTTCTTCAGAACCTTCTTCTTATTGCTATCTAGGCTTAACCACCCTTACCAACAAGTAATGGGTTGTAACTTCTTCCAAAGGCTCCAAACCGGGCATTTTATAAAGAACAACTTGGGTTGGACAGGTTAAACCAATACTATTATTATGAGAGAAGAAATAAACATTGATGTTATGCCAAAGAAACAACCAAATCTTAGACTTTATTCATGCTTGTAAATTTGAAAATAAAATTTATTTTAAAATATTACAAGCATAGAGGAAATTCCTAAATTACTTATTACATATGATTTCATCAATCATTAACAGTTTTATTCTCAAGAAACCATGTAAATTATGATGGGGGATTTTTCCTCTCATCCTTAAACAGAAAAACATGACGATATAAATAGCATTTAATAAATGAGAAACTGATAGGAAAACCAATCATCTTTGTTTTAATTTCTCATAGAATTTTTTTCATTCAAGTGATATTGATAAAGTTTGCATTTGAGTTTATTAGACTCCTACACTTATGGGTCCCACTTATAGGAAAATGACATCCTAGATATGAATGGTAGGGTCTTAAGATCATCTTATGGACATTCTCAAATGGAAATTAGATGAGTTTCATTAGCCTTTTTTTCAACCATGCATGCTTCTTCTTAAGGATTTTACATAAGTATATTGTTCATACGGACAAATATAGATTATGCATAATAAAAGATATCAAAGTCAAAGCCCATTGCCAGAAAACATGTTCAGTACCCCGATGAGGTAAATTTGACATCTAAAAAAAAAAATCCTCCCCTAGTAGAATACCCCATTGCCCACGAGTTTGTTCAGTACCCTGATGGGTTTTCCTAGTCATACCACAGGTCGATACCCACTGTTAGTAGGCATGTTCAATATCTTGGTGGGTTAGCCTCTTACATCCATTTTCCATCAGAGGCTCTTGTCCCAAACTTCACCCTTAAGATAAGATTTCAGAGGTTGATTTTGCATGGGTGAATGGAGGAGCAGCTCTGAAAACCTTTTTACGGGGTGGGATGGTTTTAGGTTGGGAGATATTCTACAAATTGCCCATAAAATATTGTTTGCATGAAACATAGACTTATGTATTTATATTAGTTCAAAGACATATCATGGTTAAATTTACTTAATGTGTGGTGGATGAGGCCATAAGAGAATGACCTAAAGGTGCCTCTAGTCCCTAAATTCATGTTCTTCATATAATATTGTGTTCCCTCACAAGTAGAAGTTCCATTCACTCTCTTTCTACTATTTGATAAGAATGTTTGAATAACAAGTTTTGATATGAAACCAGGATGTAAAAGTTACCTATGGGTATCACTATGTAGACCTTTTATTAAATGCCCATAATGTTTTAAAGAGTAAGCTTATGAGCAATTATTATTATTAATGGTAAGAAATTTGTATGTAATAATAAGAAGAAAGATCCTAAGTTGTTTTGGTTTCTGATATTATATCATCAATATTATCTTCATCTCAAATCATTTATTTGAAAAGAAACATGAAAAGATGATGCATTTATCTAGAAATAGGTTAACTAACATGCATATTTTATTTATTACCCCATCCTATATAAGAACAAGAAGTCAGCTTTCATGTGTAAGAATACTTCCAATGTAACCATGTGCGTAATAGGTTCAAAAATGCATTCATACTCGGGTTTGAAAGATAAATTTTAATGCATACTAGAGTATGAAGGACCAACTGCTTTGATGATGAGATCAAATAGTAATGAAAGATAAAAGAGTGTTGTGACCTAATAACTTATTCAAACCATCATTCAATAGAATCATGATATTCTTGGTTCCCTTCTTTGTTTAGGTCACACTAAATGTATTCGTCTATCATGTCATGCAAATCATCTTCTTTCGGATGGTTTGTCTCTTGGATGCATACATGATCTGGCGATAGCCATGTCAATAACTCCTCTATATCAGGTTCTAGTGGTTTCTCTCCATCAAATGTGGCCCATGATTTTGCGGTCTCCTTGGTAGATTGACAACGGGAATCAAAGGAGAATTCTAAATATTCATGTGGAGAGACAAATAAATTCTTGATTGTTGTCAAGATATGCTCTTCCTGAGAGGTGGATATCCCGGTTGCTGCTAGAATGTGAGAAAAATATTGGAGGAACATTATTCAAGCTCTTGATCATCCATGAATTAATTTAGCTCATTGATGATCCATGTCTCGCAACACGTATTAGTACCCGGGGGTTCTTACAACACCCCAAAATCTATTTATCATTAAAGATCTAAATTGTAAATCTAAGAAATTAAAACTATTTTCAAAAATAAAACACACCAAACTTTGAACCCCTTGTGTTACTCGGATCCTTCTATCACCTGGTTATCTATTCGCACAAATTAGCTCATAATAAATAAAACTAAGTTTTCATAAATAAAAACACAATCTTTCATAAAAGAAGGAAAAACACACTTGTGTTAAAAGAAAAACACACCTGCATGAAAGGGAACAATGAGGCTTCAAAGAAACCCCACCAAAGTGGAAGCGTGAGATCTTCCCTCACATATTACCATACTTTCTCCTCCCCCTATGTTGTGTAATTTAAAATGAAAACTACCTACCTAGACTTCTAATCCCTTTAGCACCTCCCCGACAATGGCACCAAAAATGTGGGGCTGAATATATGCATTATCAATTCCTAAAATTAAATTATCAACGAGGGAGTCGCAGACTTAGATGTGCAAGCACATGAAATGTAGGTTTGGAGCCTAGTGTAACCTAATTTAAACTAGTGTTGGAAAACACACTCTAATGTGATAAAGAAAATGGAAATTAACTCAATTGACTAGAAATAAAATAACAACTTGGAATGAAGCCCATCACGAGGAGGCCATATATCACGATTTAGACCCTTAATCTGTCCTTTGGTGATTGAAGCTATATGAAATTAAGGTGCAAGGAACCAAACTATAGGAAAATAAAGCAATCTGAAAGAAAACTATGAAAAATTTAATGAAAGCAATCTAAAATCAATCTTAAGCAAACAAGATGAAATCAAAGGAAATCAAACAAGGTTGCAAATGAAATCTAAACTTGAAATATTCCACAGTCAGATGCATCAATCATGGAAAATAATGAGAAGGAATAAACAAATATGATACTATAGAGATGTGAAGAAAAAAATTGAAATTATTATGTGATAGAAAAGAAATACCAACTCTGTCAAGAAAGTTGAATGTTAGATGGGATAAGAAGAGACGAACATAGATTTTTCAATGTAAATTGTAGAACTCAACAAAGAATAATCATAAAGAAGGGAGGAATGCTTCTATAGTCGACTCAAAAGGTTGAATGTACAAAGTCAAATAAAAAAGCTAGAAAAATGGTTGAAGAAAATGAAATGGATTCTTGGTGACAATCATCCAACTTAGAGGACTTTGGTGCAATCAACCAAGAAAGGAAAGAAGGTGAATGAAAATGAATAGATGCATAATGAGTGGTGTGTGTTAATGTGCAAGTTTTGGGTGCAAAGAATGAACAAAAGAGAGGGGTGATCTTCTCATAAAAAAATGTAAATACCCATGCATGGGTAATCAATCTATAAGCACATCATGAAGGATGGAACCCACTCTAAATTGTAAATAATAATTTCAGTTATGAACCTATGTTTATGTGTCTTCTATTTATAAATGAATTCAAATATCCAACTAAAGATCAAAACTCTATTTTATACACTTGACACGGCTGGGAAAGAAAAACACTATTTAATAATGTGAGAAACAAACAGATGGAAAAGTAATCAAGCATGAATGGGCATAATTAAAGCAAGGCACAAAGCAATGAATCATTGGTCAAATAATCATTAAGCACATAAATAGAGCAGCATGAAAACATATATATCATAAGCTTGTGAAGGGAGTATGATTGAGGTTAAATGAAAAATGATGATGTTTTGAATGGAAGGGAATCAATTCAAGTTGTCCATGAAACCAATTGCAGAATCAAATTGCAAAATTGAAACACACAATGCATGGAAATCAAATCAAATCAAATTCATAAACTAATTAGCAAAAGAAATAGAAACATGGATATACCCATATCAAGGGGCCCTACCCGACCCAAGCATGCTCCTGGAATACTAATTCAGATCGGAATTGGAATAATGCATCCAATATCAGCCATGAACTGCTCTCATTTATTAGAAATCAAAATCTCTAATTACGTATCTTTTCTTATCAATTCCATCTCTTTATAATGAATCTTTTTCTAATAAAATTTCATGAATGATAATCATTGACCTCTCTTGATCCATGAGGCTCTATTTATACATGAAATCCATGGAGGAATGGATAAAACCAAATTACCCAAACTCATATTTTGGTTAAAACCAATTTTACAATTTTAGAACAAAATCACAAAAATCTAAGTTTTTCACTAGTTTGGCATATTAGAGTTAGAGATACACCCATATCTTCCAAACCAATTCGAATTTTGAAAATGTGCTTGTGTATTACTCAATTTTTCACCTTCTAGAAAAAACCCATATCTTATAATTTCGAGATATGCCTTCATCTGCACGAAAATTGAGGTGCAAGTTGGCAGTTTGAAATTTTTACTATTTTTTCTAGAATCGTTCCCCTTGAGATGGAGGTCCACACATGCGATTTGGGTGACTTTTTGTACACAATTTTGTATGCCGATGTCTCTCTGGAAAAAACCCATATCTCTAATTTTCCTATAGAAGCATGCCAATATTTCGAATTATAATTAGGTACCAGATGCCTGTAGAGTGTGTTGGTACCGGATGACTATGCCGGTACCATATGACTATAGGATGCTGGTAGTGGATGGTTATTTTTGGGTACAGGTATTGGATTCCTATAGAGTTCAGTACCATATGACTCTAGAATGTTTTGATACCGGTACTAGATGACTTAGAGCGTTGGTACCAGATGACTTGGAGTGTTGTCTTAAGATCCTGTCTTAATAAGATTTCCATGACAAGGTAATTAGAGGGATTAGAGCACAATAATAATTATTATAACTATTAATAAACCATAAAAATCATACCTAAACATTCATTACCTCATGTACACCAAGAAGTGGTTAATAGAGTATAACAATGAGCAAAATTGGTGGATTGCTTATGCTTTCAAGGAAAAATGATCAATATATGAGGCAAAAATGAGGTAATTGTAGATGTCAAAAGAGAGAACAAACACAAAAAAATACTTCTAACCACAATGGTATGTTCTTAGCTCAGATCTTTTACCCATGAGATAGTGTCGCCACATCTTCAACACATGCACTATAACTCTCAACTCTAAGTCATGTGTAACATAGAGCCTTTCCTCCTCCTTCAACTTCCATGATTAGCACACCACATGTCCATTATGACTCAGGACTCCACCGATTCCTTCCTTGCATGCATTCGTGCACACAACAAATTTTTCATCTGGATCAACAATTCTTAAAATTGGCGCACATGTTAACAAACTCTTTAAGTGTTGGAAACTCCTTGCGCAATCCAGAGTCCATTCAAATTGCACACCTTTCTTCTGCAAAGATGTAATCGGATGCACAATCTATGAGAATCCTTCAATAAACCTTCTATAGTACCATTTTAGTCCCATAAAGGATCTAACCTTTGTGACATTTCTTGGCATTGGTCAGTCCTCAATGGATTTTACCTTCAATGGGTCCACAATTGTTCCTTATTCTGAAATAATATGACCCAAATAATGAATATGTCACTGATAAAATGAACACTTGCTCATCTTTGTATAAATTTGATTCTCCCTCAACACCTGCAACACCATCCTCAAGTGATGCTTGTGCTCTTCCTCGAAATTTGAGTAAATAATAATTTCATCCAAAAATAGAATGACAAACTTATCCAAGTAACTTCTGAAAACTCCATTCATTAAGCACATGAAAATAGTTGGTGCATTCGACAACCCAAATGACACCATTGTAAACTCGTAATGACCATACTTCATACTAAAGGTAGTCTTATTGATGTCTTCCTCCTTTATTATTACTTGGTGATATCCATATCTGAGATCTATCTTGGAAAATATCCTTGTGCATCTCAACTGATCAAACAAGTCATCTATCCTTGGAAAATAATACTTGTTCTTCATTGTTACTTTGTTCAACTTTATGAAGTTGATACAAAGTTTCATCATACCATCCTTCTTCTTTACAAACAAAACTGGTGCACCCCAAGGTGACAGACTTAGGTGTATATAACCCTTCTTCAGAATCTCTTCAAGTTGCATATGCAAGTCCTTCAACTATGGTGTACTCATCCTGTAAGGAGTCTTGGATACATGTGTTTCTCCCTACATCAAATTAATAGAGAAGGCAATATCTCTTTTTTGAGGTAATCTCGGTATCTCTTTAAAACATCCTCATACTCTTTCAGTACTACGTAGTCTTCCACACTTGTCATTTTATCCTTATGTGCCTCTTCCATGTGCGTTGTGAATACTTGACATCCTTTTTTGTAGCGTTTTTTCAACTATGAAGCCAAAACTTCTCTGATAGTCACAACTCTTGGAATCCCTTGAACTGATATAAAGTTTCCTTGCTCACCCAGGAAATTAAATTCCTTATTGTAACAATCCAAGATAGCATGATGCTCATCCAACCAATCCATACCAATGAGGAAATCGTACGATCTCAAAGGTATAATATTCAAATCATCCTTTGTGCGCATTCCATTAATATGAAATGGACACGCCTTAACCATCTCATTGATTTTCCTTTTGTTCATGTAGCTAATTACACCAACCAAGGTTTTCCCATCTTTCTTCTTGGAAAATGGAATCTTTTCACCATTTTAGGATCTAGATAACTATGACTAGCTCCTTAGTATACTAAAATAGCAATGGGTTTGTCATTAATATTACCTTCCACCTCAATCATGTGCGACGGTAATTTAGTCTGCTTGTTATCCAACACTACGTAAATCCTTGGCACATTTCTACCCATTTCCTCCACTATCGCAACTTGTTATATACTATGCGTAGTCCTCTATTTATCACCTCTTAGAGGAAAATCTTTGCACATATGATTTCTTCCACAACCCCAACATTGCATAGGTTGTTGCCATGAATTTTTTCTCATTACTTCTGAAATTCTGGGCTCCTGAAGAGTCGCCTATCCTTACGTAGTATTTCTGAAAAATAGTGTCTTAACTCCTTTCTTCCTATGTTCCACCTTACTTTTCATCTTGTCTTCCCAATCCTTTTGGAGAATTGGTCTTCCCCTTTGCTAATCATAAAGACACTTAGCACACCTTATGGTTTCCTCCAACATTTTAGGGTCATCATACTATATCTTGTCACTGATAAATGAGGGAAACTAACTCAAATATCTCTTAATCTTCACTTGTTCATCCTTGATAAAAAGGAACATAATTGAACAATTCTAAAAATCTTCTTTCATACTCGTCAATTGTCATGCTCCCAAGCTTGAGTTCGAAGAACTCCTTCATTTTCCTATCATAGTACTGCTTGGTTAAGTATTTCTTTTGGAAATACCTCTTGAACTCCCTCCAAGTTAATTTGTTCTCCTCAATGTGCTGCACTTGCATATATTGATCCCACCACATTGATTCCTTTCCCTTTAGCTGATAGATATCAATTCTCCCTTTTTCTTGCATAGAATAGTTATGCAACTGAAAGTACTTTCTCATACCCAACAACCATGTCTCTACATATTCATCCTTCTTTTTCTCATTGTCAAAGGTAGGAGGCTTAATCTTATTCATTTCCCCTTGTAGCATGTCCACCCTAGTCCTTCTCTTATGCTTTCTGACATGAGATGGGCTTGAGCTACTATTCTCTTTCCTTAAAGAATTCTTACCATCACTTATTTCTTCTCTTCTTTTCTCATTATGAGATCTGCAACTTCTTAATCTACTCAACTCTGTCTCCTTATCCATATTTTTTTCTATTATTTCTAGGCTCTGTATCAATTTTACATTGAAGTCATCTTGTTGCGCCTTGCCTTTCATAAGCCTTTCTTTATCATCCTTATAACTATGGACATCTTTTTGCAATATTTTTACAGTTTCAATCAAGTTTATGCGCTCCTCCTTGGATTATGTACTATTGGAAACCAAACCGATAAACATATACTTAAATTCATCATCGGGACTATAAGTCCTTTGCACATCTTCCATGCTCTTAAAATTTTGCACCGACTCTGTCCTAGTCTATTCACTGAAAATTGTGCAAAATGTGTAAGCAATTAATATTTGTTAGATGGTTTCATGCAACAAATACATGAAAACGTTGCACCATTTTTTCAGAATTCCTTTTACTTGGATTTCTTGGATGATTTTATCATCCCAACTCTAGTGTGCATAGTGACACATCATTGTCTTTGTGCACATGACAACTCTATATCATGCACCAATATCTTCCATGCAACTAATCTTTGTACTGCACGGTACCAATTCTTAGTGCACACATCTATTCACACTAATCTATGTCCTAGACAAGTCCAACATTGAACCTATGGCCGTGATACCAATCTATAATGTCCCCAGCCACCCCAAGTTGGGCCACGTCACACAACCTCAACTTCTGTAGCTCCAAACAACCCAACTCTAGCATCCACAACATACTATTGAGCAATGTTACTCTGATATTCTCACTACAAAGTTTCTACCTTTACACACAAGTCCACGTAGTATCACTTGAGGTAATGCACTGAGTCTAAAATGAATCACACCACACGAATTATAACACCGGAAGCAACAATTTCCTTTAATACAAACTTGAGCAACGAAATTAATTCAAACAATGGTGTGCATCATCATACTGACCCCACCACCCCTTCAATACAGGTATGCGCACAACCACATGGGCATCAAGCGCCACTTTTGATTTCACTATGCAGGGGGTCCAATAACCACAGACACTTGTTCCAACCTTATGAAACACACATGATACAAACATGCACACCCGACCACTCAATCCTATTCTTGATGACTCATAACCAAAAACATAAGGTTAAACTTAATAGGAAATATTACCATCAGCTGACATACTCATGCACAACTACATTTAATGGATAAAACACCATACTTATAAGCACAAGTAACATTAAATAAAATAACAACATATACTCATATGCAACACACATACAATAATTTAACCCATGTCAAACATAGTCAAAATGTACGTAATAAACAAGAAAATCACATAACACTTATATTTTAAGAAAGTCACCAACTGTTCCCTTGACGCAGATGTTCCACCCAACCATATACATTGTTTCTCGTAATATTCTCATTCCAGGTCACCCCTGAGCTTGGGCTCAACTCCACCAGGGCTATAAGGTTCCTAACCACAAGCTATGCTCGAAAACTGAATAGAATATCCCAATCCTAAGTGCCCACTATTGCATCTAGCCCACAGTCCCTCATTCCCCATGCACCTATCACACCCAAGGAAGTGTGCCCCTTCTCTGCTCACCAGTCCTTTGGCTGCCTCACTTCCCTTCCTAGGGCTATCAGCAATAGGCCGGACATGAAGTCTTTGATCCCTGTGACTAATGCCCAGTGCACCAGGGAAAATTACCAACAAAACTCTCTCCTAGAGAGTATGCTCATAGGTCTGACATCCACTCCACAATAGCCAGTCTCTCACCAAGAGAAAATTCCCACAATCTTTTCACATGACTCTTCAAAATAATCTCTAATTATATCCCACAACTCCCTACAAGATTCTCTGTGCAGATGAGGTAATAATCATATTTTTCATACAGTCCGACCTTGTTGGACCTTGACCAAGTTTTGAGGATTCTTGGTCATGTTTGACCTAATTTTGGGAATTCAACGGGATGTCAAAGGCAGAGCACAATACAAAGCGGATATCGCGATATCTTGACCCCTTTTAGGGCCCCTTTTTGGATTTTGGATTTTGTAACGGTTATGGGAATGTCAGCCCATGGGTTCAGCCATGCTTAGGCCTATTTTGTATGTATAAATAGATGCTAAGGCAATCTAGTGAGCATGAATGGATAAGCACTAGAGTTGGATCTGTGTGATCAAGAGTTGTAAGTTCTTTGGTGTATACTATATGAGACTTGGAGAGCTAAGTCCAAGTCATTGTAAGAGACTATAGAAGGTTGTGTGCTTAGATCTACTCAGGGAAAGAGGATATAGCGAGTTGCACAGATCTCTTGTCCTATGTGGAGTAGGTTTTTTGAGGCTCTGTGCATGTAACCTATTGAAGAAGCTAATAAAGAAGACAAAGAATTGGTGGACGTAGCCCCAGGGTGGGGGTGAACCACATACATGTTGTGCTGCTCTGCTTTGTGCAATGTGTTGATGTGCTTATATGTTAATGTGCTTAGTGCTTTAATAGAGATGAATGATATTTCGATGCTTAGTGCTTGATAATATGGATGGATGTTAGATCTGACTTATATACATGTGCTTAGTGTTTAATCTGTTAATATCTGATCTATTTCGTCATGCTAAGTGTTGTTAGATGTTATATCTGGTTGAATACTGTGATGCTCTGTAATTAGGGGTTAACTACGTTGTAACTAAGAACTGAATATTGATGAATGTTAACTGTTGAGCGCTCTGTTATGTGATTAGAATAAAAAATATGTGTCCCAGCTAAGGTTACAAGCATTGGAGTCCTGCAACTACCCCTGCCTCTACCTTGGGTGAGACTTCATCTTCTTCGTAGGTGTTGTCGAAACGACCGGTAGTTAGGGTTTTTCTGGTGCGTTGTTGTAGCATTGAACCCTAGGTTTGCCTCTATGCCAACAAATGGTTTCATTGCTGGGACCTGAAACTGTGATTGTTGGGAACTAAGGAAAAATAATCTTTGTGCAAAGACCTACCTGAAATTGTGAAAGCTATGTGCATAGATAAGTCACTCTAGTGCGCAGTATTCTACTTAATTTTTGAAGCTCTGTGCTAAATAAAGAAGTTTGATCTGAAGAAAAGAGGTAAGATTGGAACACTTTGTGCTCTGATAAAGGTAAGAATAGTGAAAAAGAGGTAAGATCTGAACGCTTTGTGCTCTGATAAAGGTAAGAATAGTGAAAAGTTTTAAGATCTAGAAGCTTTGTGCTCTGTTGAAGATAAGATTAGTGGACATTTTTCTTTCTAAAGTATGGATCTAGGTATGTTTGATAAGATTCATCCTAGCTTGAAAACTAGGGCACTGATAGAAGAAAGAATATTTGATATGAGTAGATCTAATAAGAATAATGAAATATATGTTATACCTATGCATAGAAATAATGTTTGGACTAACGAATGGATGAAAAACCATAGAAATAATTTGTTGCAGGTTAGCTGTCATGATCCTAGCATGCAGTACAGAAGAGGCTGGGGATCATTTAAAATAAGGAGAGTATTAACCCTTTGTTACAGTTGCAGAAGACCGGGACATCTGGCTAAGGAATGCCCTAGAAAGAGACCTAGTTGCCTCTGTTGCAAAGCTATGGAACATGAAGTATTGGATTTACCTAGAATGATTTCTAAGGTTGAAAGAATGAATATGAACCAAGAAAACCCTAAGGAAGATCCAGAAATTGAGATTATCACAGAACCCCAGAAAGAATCAGAAAAAGTGTTGCTACAGATGAAAGAAACCCTGAATGACCACCGACATATTAGTTTATCATAGGTCTTTAAATAAAGATAGTACATTGAAGCAAGAATACGAGACTTTGACATTGACTATGTTCTGGATGAGGAAACACAAGTGAATATCATGACCGAAAGAACTTGTGAAATTATAGGAAAGCCTGTTATGATTCCTTCATTGGGAGGAATAGGATTTTTCAGAGGAAATCTAATAACCCTATGTGGAAGACTTACCAGGATATCTATGAGTGCTCATGGAACTTCGACAGAGGAAGAATTTGAAGTTGTTAAATTTACTGAGAACAATGCTCCATTTGCTATGTTATTAGGAAAACCGTGGATTGAAAAAGATCAAGCTAGAAGGAAAGAAGAAGAAGCCTTAGAAAAAAAGAAGCAAGAGTTAAAAGATTTCATGACTAGGAGGATTTCACACTTGATTGAAGAATAGGAGAACCAGGTGAAGCTATTTCAAACTAGAGATTTGGATGTCAAAGTTGGAAGAACATTAGAAGACCCACAAAATATTGAAGTACCTATTCCAGGTACAGATGAAGTATTACCCTCGATTTCTAGGAAGGAACCTCAACAACGCGAAGTTACTCTGCCGAAAGAAGATAAGAATCAGAATGGAAAAAGGAATTCCAAGATTGAGCTCACTGAAAAGAAGGATAGAAAACTAAATAAGAAGAGAGATAAGATTGAAAATTTACATAAGGTTCCCAAGGGAACTTCACAGAAGGAAAATTTGCAAAATTGGAGCTTCGTCGGAATATCGGAACAGTGTCACATGGCACTTCACCATGGCAAAGCAATATAGTTGTTGGGGACAGTATAACCATTTGACCGACGACCTGAATAGGTGAAAATGAATTTATGATCATAAATTTTTCCACCAGACCATTGAGACCGAGCCACAACAGACAGAACTGAGTTAATGAAGGCTTCTCACCCATTGCAAGAGATCTGTTGCCGAGTTATCTATTTATCCCGTCGTGCCATGCAACGAGAAATTTTTTTCCAATCGTGACTATCAGAGCTCGCAGCATAGTTGGTTTCACACAGTGACCACCACGTTAGTGCCATATATCCCATTGCATTGAACAGTTACTCTTCGAACCCAAGACATTCAACCACGAGCGTGCATGTCGGACAAGCTTAGCGCTGCAGAGAAAATTGTCGAAGAAGTTCTTATTGACCTAATGAATGAAAGGGTAATGTTTGAAAGAGCGATGTCTGCAAGTATTCAAGCATCATTGCTGAGAGGACTGCAAACCTCTCCATTGACTTCTCACGGAGCCGGATCATCTCGACCATCAGCAGAAAAGAGAACAAAACACAGAGACAACCTAGAAAATGTGAAGTTGATCTCGTCCATATTGCCCGATTACATCCCACCTATGGCTGTGGCAGTGAGTCAAGGTAGCATTCCAAGAGAATTAGAGTACACCATGGTTACTGTGTACCTCCCAAAGGGGATACACTCATTTCACGCACGGCAGGATAAGATCACATCGTTGAAGTTCAGTGACTTCAACCTCAGAGATCGCAAAAACTACAATATGCTTGCCCCGTATAAATACCTGACCTAAAAGAAGGGGAAGAACTCAAATATAATCTCTCAGTCATGGATGATGAACCTCGCGCAATCCACTTTGTTAAACGTCATGAAAATACCACACTTCGGACGACATCAGGAAGTCAATGCATGTGTCAAGTTATTACTTTCATGTTACCATGGTGGCTACTCATGGCTAGACCATTGTATCACAGTCGACCCGACGTTGATCCATAGGATCATAGGATTGAGTATGCAAGGACCCGACCCGTAGGATTTTTATCTAGGAAAAAGCCACAGATCACACACTAGCACATAAAATCAAGGATACACATCGCGATGTTGAAAAGGGAACGCAAGGCTACAAGGTAGCCTCCATCCAGAATGGCGTAGTGTGCCTCACCTGTCAGTTAATTGTAGGAAAGTTAGTAAGGAAGAACAGACCTATGCAGTTCACAGGCTTTGTTTTTGACCTCGCAGGAAAGTGCGTAGAAGGTTTACAGATGAACTAGGCGAAGTACCTAGTGAATTGGCTAGAGATAGACTGCCGCGAAGCACAGGATCAGGGCTACGAGTTCCACTTCAGCTAGCTCCTAATCCTTATCACCTTTGTATCCTTGGAGATGTCAGAAGGTGCGACCTTCCCAGATATTGAACCGTTAGAGCCGCTTGCTGCAAAGTTCACTACCCTTTGGTACTCAAGCGATATGAAAAAAAAGTGGCAGTCGAATGTTGTTTTTCATACCTACTACCTTCAGCTGAAGAGAGCCATAGAAGTAGAAACTCGCATGACTCTAAACACCTTACATAGATTCTAACCTCTGATGAATTTTTGCGTAGATTGGCACTTCATCTACCTTACAGTGCAAGCCAATGAACATAAGGAGTAGCTGCAGTCGTACTACAAGCTCACGGAAGAGGATATTGAGGAGATCACTAAGGACTGGTCAGAAGACCTCCTTATTCCAACAGACCCTATAGAGATGTTCAACCCTGACATCCCAGAAAACGCGCATGATATACCCGAACCCAACAAAACAAGGAAGATCGAATAGGTCCAAGACCTAAGTAGCACATCAGAAAAGACTGCTTCAGTATCACCTAACCGAGGGGGTGAGGAGGAAGAAATAAATGGCACAGGAGATGAACAGAAGCAAGGCGAAGTAACACCGCTGAGAGATGAGACCAATTCCCTGAAGAAGAGGAAGGTTTCTCCCACAAAACCTTTTTCCCAAAATAAATTGGGAGCCATCGTGACCAAGATGAAGACCGTGCTTACTACTGATGACTTTGACTTCATCATAGCAGCCCTCAACAATGCTTCACTAGAAATCGTGGAGAAACAAGAATCTAAGTAGAAGTAAATGTATGACAGACTTAAGTTTGAGTTCTGAGGGGTACAATAGGCCCTTCAGTCCAGCCGCGCAGTGTCCACTACACCCCTGTCATTAGGAGAACCAGAGTTGGGGGATGAGCTAGCCCAACTCCATTGATTAGTTGATGTGATAGAAGCTCATCTTCATCGCGCACAAGAAGAAGAAGAACAAGCTACCTAGACCTTGAAGCAAGTACAAGGTGACATTGTAGAACAACACAGAATTGCAGAATAGGATAAGGTTTCTCTCCAGGACAAGTTTCAAGCAGAGAAAGCACAGATGCATCAAGAGAAAGAAAAGTTGCTCGCAGAGAAGCTTAAAGTAAAAGAAGTAGTAAATAGATCCCTCCACTTTGTGACAGGCTTAGAGCTACAGGCTGAAGATTGAGTCACGCATCAATTAGAGCATCTTGCAAAAGTTTTCTAACAACTACAGCAATGAATAACAGATTTAAACCTCTGCACTATACCTGACACCCCACGGGATGTAAGGGACCAAAGGGAAGTAAATGCTCGAAGTGAAGTTGAAAGAATAAAATTCCTTGCCTTGGAATGCAAGCAACTGAGTGATCACAGTGCCCAAACATATGAAAACCTCATTGAGGATCCAGAATTAAAGGCACTGGAGTCACAGCTCCAGGAAGTGAAGTATCAAGCAGAGACAATATAGGCGCAGTTGAATCCCCTGTCATCTATGGAAAGAATGAAGCGATCCCAAGAGCAGTGCACTGCCAAACAGTAGGTCCATACTATTCAGAGTAGAGTTATGGAAGTAACTCAGAGGCTCCAACTTGTACAGGACAAGGCTTACCAACTGTTCACAGAAATCGAAGGTTGAGGAGCAGAACTATAGCAAGTTGTCACTGCAGCTGAACAACACCTCGAAGGACCTGTCAACGAAGCAGTCATACAAGAGTTCAATGAACAGGAGGTTGTAGCACAACAACAAGTTGAAGTAGCTCGAGCCAAGATCGAGGCTTTTGAAGCAGAACTAGTCAAATCAGAGTAACTCGGGATGAGTCACAGGTGAGTGTTGGGGGCTTGTTGGCCCTTGACCAAGTTTTGAGGATTCTTGGTCATGTTTGACCTAATTTTGGGACTTTGACAGGTAGTCGAAGGTAGAGTGCAAGACAAAGCAGAGATCATGGGATCTTGGCCCCTTTTAGGGCCCTTTTTGGGATTTGGGATTATGTAACGGGTATGGGAATGTCGGCCCATGGGTTCACCTATGCTTAGGCCTATTTTGTATGTATAAATAGATGATAAGGTGATGTAGTGTGGACGAATGGATGAGTTCTAGAGTTGGATCTATGTGATCAAGAGTTCTAAGTGCTTTGGTGTATACTATGTGAGACTTGCATATCTAAGTGCAAGCCATTGTAAGAGACCGTAGAAGGTTGTGTGCTTAGATATACTCAGGGAAGGAGGATCTAGCGAGTTGCACATATCTCCTGTCCTATGCAGAGTAGGCTTTTTGAGGCTCTATGCATGTAACCTATTGAAGAAGCTAATAAATAAGACAAAGATTTGGTGGACGTAGCCCCAGGGTGGGGGTGAACCATGTACATGTCGTGTTGCTCTACTTTGTGCAATGTGTTGATGTGCTTATATGTTAATGTGCTTAGTGCTTTAATAGATGTGAATGATATGTCGATTCTTAGTGCTTAACAATATGAATGGATGTTAGATATGACTTATATACATGTGCTTAGTGTTGAATCTGTTAAGATCTGATCGGTTTCATCATGCTAAGTGTTGTTAGATGCTAGGTCTGGTTGAATACTACGATGCTCTGTCATTAGGGTTTAACTGCGTTGTAACTAAGAATTGAATATTGATGAATGTTAACTGTTGAGTTCTCTATTAAGTGATTAGAATCACATATCTGTGTCCCAACTAAGGTTGTAGACACTGGAGTCCTGCAACCACCCCTACCTCTACCTCAGGTGAGACTTCATCTGCTTTGCAGGTGTTGCTGAAAGGGCCGATAGTTAGGGTTTTGTTGGTGCGTTGTTGTAGCGTTGAACCCTAGGTCTGCCCCTGTGACAACAAACCCCCTTCTTCTCATGAGATCCCGTTACATCCCATATTTCTCCAATTCCCCTTGTAATAATCGTAATCCCCCAAAATACACTAAGGCCAACAATGTATATTAAGTGCCTTCCACTTGACACTTGTCACATTCAAAATAATCTTTAAGCCACATGGTGACATGTTCCCTATCCTTGGGAATTTAGGATAAAATAATAATATATCTGATAGTATACTTTTCTCAAGATATAATAAATTATTCCCTAAGACTTACGAATCAACCCCTTTTTCCCTTTTCCGATGGAGTAGCCCCCCCATCTATTTTTCTTTGATTCAGTCAGTGAAAAATGGTGAAATATTATATTAATATTCATGATTATTTTACATGGATATGTGCACTGGACTATATGTGTCCAATATCACCAGCCTCATAATTATATAGGCTCTCCGACCTCCATACATATCCATTCATTCCCACACACTTACCCAGGTGTGTGTAACACAAAAAATGTGTGCACCCTATCTTCATTAAAATGTATCTGCTCACTACTCTGATGCGTGCAACACCGAAACTAGATTCCCATGGCTCACCAACCTAAGTGTACATTACATTTTATGCTTGGTACCAATCGTCTCACAATCCTATGTACAATTACAAAGGGTTCTGAATAAGGGATGTGATAGCTATAGATTGTGAATTTTTCACACCCGTGTTTCTAAATCAACATAATAGACTAGTGACTCCATTATCTCGTAGATCCTGAATTCTTTGTCATTAAGTTGTTTCGAGTCATTATTTCTCTCTCTCTCTTTGTAATACAGGGAGGCATACCGGCCCTGATACGGATCATTTTTTAGAACGAAATGAAGGAAGAGATATATCAATGAAATATACAAAGATATTACAAGATACATAGAAATATTGCAATAAACAGAGAGATACAATAATAAACAGTTTCTATTAATGAGTGAAATGTACAGAAATGTAAAATTATAGAGTGAAAGACTCGCTAGAATGGTGGCATATTATCTCTGAGAAGAGATGTGATGGATACGCTCATTTGCAAGAATATGATTGTTACAATGAGGCTCAAAAGGCCTATTTAACATAAAGAAAATAAAAAAACCCTAACCCTGGAAGATGAAAAGCCAACAGGTTTGTGGACCCTATTTTGGGTAGATTGGTGTATCAACTTCCCGGGGGAATATCTTTGGCATACGATCTTCGTTTTGGCTGAGCGATAGCTCGTTGTACATGTATTGATGAGGAGAGTCATTTCATAGGATCAATCATTCCTTTGTTAATAATTAAGGTTCCCAATCATGAAAAAGCGTCATTTAGGCCCTTAAAATAGCCCCGCAAGTTTAGGACTCGAAAAACTACTAAAAGTAGTAAATTTCCAAAGAGCTATTTTGAGCCAGTTGGAATAGGTGGTTGGCCACCGATATCCACCTAGATCAAGGCCCTTCCATTCTGTAGAAAAATATCTCTTGGCCCCTTTGGCATGAAGATTTCAAATTTCAAAATTCACATTATTTGCATGACTATTTCATCGAAAATCTTGTAAGTCTCATGGCCAAGCATCACCTTTGGCCATGTAGAGAACAAAATAGTGTGACTGCCTACAAATAGACTATTGCAAGTGTGTTATTTTTTGTTTTTCAACACAAATTTCAACTCATCATTATAACAAGTTATTAAGCTTTAATTTCTTACAAATTTAAGTGAAAAATATTTAGTATTAGGTCTATTCTTTCCTAGTAATTAGCTAGCTTAGCTGGTAGGAGGAAGAAAAAATAAAAATTTATTGTTTCCTTGACACATGGATAGATATTTTATATTCTATGTTGCACATGGAATTATATATTAAAATTTCAAATCACTCACATTTCTACCTTATTCCTTTTATCAGTACTAGAAAAAATATCATGGTCAAAGTATTCTCTTCACCTTGCACTCACAAGTGATCTTGGTGAATCAAAAAGACTTAGAGATTAATTCATCTCCCTAGAAAAAGTCACAAAAACATTTAGAGATTAATTAAGTGGTGTAAGAACCCCATAGGTGCACATATCTATTTCTTCAAAGTTTTTTCAATACATCACATAGGATAGTTAAAGGAGTAAGGACTACATTATCTTCTTATGCATTCTAGTGATAGTTCCATTTTTCATCAATTCAATTTTTCAAGGTGACAATAATTCCACTTAGAACTTAATTAGGAAAAGAGGAAGGACCCCATGAAATCCATATATTGCTACTATTTTTTTTATAACTTTTAAAACTTTCCACTCTCATATCACATATTCCACTCAGACGTTAAGGACTTGGAAGTTCCCCTCTCTTGAGTATGATCTCCCCCCTATGCCTAAAAGCAATATGGGAGAAACAAAAAAATTGGGGAATTCTAAAAAGTACTTCAACACACCTTTAATCAAACATAAATTGGATCATGATACCATTTTCAGCCCTTAAAAATAAACTATAATCAAGTACACTAAAATGCTCCTTCAAGATGTCACAAAGAATCTCTTAGTGCTGGCTAGGATTTTTGGGATAGGAATATGGGAAAATCCCCATTATCACTACTCATTTGAAACATGGAAGTTGTCTAAGGGTACTTAAAATAATTCATCTCAAGTGTGCACAAAGCCAAGACAATGATATGCTCATGAAGGGGAAAAGGATTAGGTTTGGTTTTTATTGCGAGTCTTCTTGAGCAACCCAAATCTTGATAGACTCCAACACATGATCAATTTTTTAGGTTGAGAGTCCCTTTCCCACACTTGAAGAAGGTAGCCTAGTTTCCAAAACTTAGGATTTACACAAAGCTGGTGGTTGTGGATTGGAATTGCACTTGAGTTAGATTTTTTTGGCTATTTGGAAATTTCATCAGTTCCTTTGGGACTGTAATGATCCCAAGCCATTACGCAAGGATCATTATTGTTTTGGTGTCTTTTTAAAACTTTTTCTGAGTGAGGTATTTCGTCAAACACTTTGTTGATCTACCTTTTAGATGTGTTTATATGTTTGTATGCAGCAAATAATAGAACAAGATAACCATGGAACATACCTCAACCATATGCAATAAGATAGACAAGCCAAAACATCTCAATTCTTCTTTATTCATAAAATAGAGAAACCTGCTACAATGAAGATGCCGATCTTGAATGCTCAATAGATGGCCAAGAAGATAGACAATAGATAAGAGCTTCTACAAAATTATCCCGCTAATACAAAATATGACTCCAAAGGCTGAATAAGAAATGAAGATCAATACAAGCAGATCTGAATGCCAAACTCTCTAGTTGAAGAATGTCACGCTCCAATAGAAGGATGAAACCCTCAATAACTTGGCCCTGCTGCCAAAAGTGTCCAATCACCCTAATAAATATGCCAACTGATAGATCGGGTGATGGTAAGAACAACCCAGGTGACCGAATCTCCAAGATCCCTCTCAATCTCTGTAGATCTGAAATCCCCCCACTGAATGGTGCACCCCACTGGATGACTGAAACCCTAGATAATTCGGCCCTGCTGAAGGAGGCCTCCAAATGCTCTGAAACTCTCCAGAAATATAGATCAGGAAACTACAAGTCACTAGGTAAAGTCTTAGGGTCATATCTGAAGTGTAACCCCTCCAAACGGACTAGATCTGGATCTCAAAAATGCCCTCCTTCTCTTCAATTCGCCCCACTGCTCAAGAAATAATCTGAGCCATAAAACTATCTCAGAAAGCACTAGATCTGATGTCCAAGGCCTTGCAATGAAAACCAAAGTGATAGAATCCTCAATGGCCCTGCCAATCTCCTACAACGAATCTCTTTCCAAAGATGGTGTGCCCCTCTTGCTGGAATCCCTCAACTGGTGCACCCTCTCTCTATCTGCACATGAAACTAATGTAGAATCCTCCTACAACTGAGTAGATCTGGAACTAGAATGGTGTGGGAGCATATTGCCGCTTCGAGACCAAGCTTGGGACAAGCTAGGTGGAATCTTTCACCACCGAATCGTCCTCTAGGTTTTGTTATGTCAAAACCCTCAAAACCCCCAATATTGGGCTCACTAGCTAGAAGCCAGAAATCAAAAGATAAACATACATGAAATGAATGAGAAGAGGCCCTTGCCTTTCCTTTATACTTTTTGGCTC
>ML778115.1:187164-206986 GCA_009831015.1 Picea engelmannii | reverse complement strand
TCGGTTCTAGAGACAATACCAACCTCTAGGGCGAGCCCAACTTAGAGACCCTACTTCCCAGAACATTTACATGAATGATATATATATATTCATATTCAAACCCACAACCCTCAGTACGGTATGTCTCCCAACCCTATTCTGACCATATCAAATACCACCCAATAATCAGATAACATACCTTTGATAATCCCACGCCCCGGTGGTGACCCTACTCGTCAAGTACCAAAGGAACCTCTAAGGCATACTACTCACAACTCTCATTTAAGGGTTGCACACAGATACAATATAATGGATCAATTAGTTCAGTCTCCTAAAACCATGTTATCTTTAGAGGTATTCCACACATGCCCTTCCCAAAGGAAATAACTATTATTTTCATTGGGGGTAGTTGACCTTTCTGATCCATGCCTTATCACATTTGACTTGGAAAAATCTAAACCTAGACTCCCTTCTCTATTAGCATTCTATATGTTAGTGATGATCAAAAACATCATCATCCACTAGTGCATTGTATATGAGGAAGCATCTTCTTTCATTATGTCTAAAATTGTTTGGAAAAAACTAGGCTCTCGCAAGCTTACCCCCTTTGTCATCACCCTTCGGGCTTATGATGACCATTTGTCTCAACTTGAAGGTCTCTACCAAAATTTTCCCATTGAGTTAGATGGAATTTTTTTATTGATCAACACTGAGGTCATAGACACACCATTGGACTACAAAATCCTCTTGGGACATAGTTACATGTATGCCATGAAGGTATTTGCCTCATTATTTTTCCAAATAACAATGTTCCCCCATAATGGGAAGCTCATTACTATCAATCATATCACCCACCATGAGCCTTGGTATACACCCAACTTGGACAATGTTCTACCCACCATTGGGATGAACCAAATTTTCCATCATCCCTAAACATGGTTCTTGGGATCTCTAAAAAATATGCACTCCTAGGGAATTGTCAAGGTGATCCACCCAATTTTTCATCAATAGATTCATCTCAGATTCATAGCAGGTTTGTAATATAACTTTAGTCATAGTGGAACTATCTTACCCTTAGCATTACCTAGGACCATTATCTACACCTGTCATGCAAACAAAATCCCACCCTATCACTCAGATCCTCTTTTTCTACTCACCACTAATAGTTACAACATATACATTGACAGCCATACTAACTCTCCCAAACCTTATTTTGGGAAAACCTATTTGGTAAATCAAACCTCCAACTGTAGTAGCATTGCATACATCATCTCCCCCCATTTTTGTAAAAACGATGGAAACTCTTGTCAACCCAACATTGATAGAGACTAGTAAAATAGATGGGGGGAAGAATAAGCCATCTAGGGGAAATAAAAAGAATGTAGGGGGTGTTAGAAAAATAGGATCGCGGAGAAATAAAAAAAAAATGTGGAAATAAAACACAAAAGATAAATAATACAATAGAGACACAGATATACGTGGTTCACCTAGTGTGGGCTGCGTCTACCATAGAAATTGCTAGGTCCTTCCTTTTTATTATCCAACAAAATGAAGGGATACAACCTACAACACGCACACTATAACTTCCTCTTCTTTATATCATAGTATCCTCTCTAAGAATACAATAATCATACTCATACATAGCCTCGATACAATTCCCTCATAAAATAGGGTTTCCTTCTAGGACGAAAATCCCTAAAAAAAAATTCTACTATCAGATCTTTGATCTTATAATGAATGGTCCATATTGACTATGAAATTACAATATTTTACAAGGTAATGTTTCCCAATATTTCACTTCGAGGCATGTTCTCCCAAATCCTTTTCCCCCTTGGACCCCCATGGTGACATTTTTTTGGGGGGGAATCCCCCCCACACCCCCTCATTAGGGAATGGGGTCCAAGCACAGTTGAAACAAACCTTTGAATCAGGAAGATAATTAGGCTCCACAACCAACAATATCCCACTTGGAGACTGATCACAACAACTCCACTGTTGTTGTACCTATTGAATTATGATCGACCTTGGACATGGAAAAATTCTCATCTTCACCTTCATCCTTAAAGACCAGCTGAAACTTAGCAGGAACTCAATTTCTCCCTGTTTACTACCTTTGTTAACATGTGTGCAGGATTTTGGATAGTATGTATCTTTTCCAATTTCAAATGTCCATCTTCCAAGATGGACCATATGAAATGGTACCTGATTTGTATATGCTTAGTCTTAGAGTGGAAGGTTGAGTTCTTTGCAAGATGAATGGAGCTATCATTGTCATAGTACAACCTACTATTCTCCTTCTTCTTTCCCAATTCCTCCATAAACCTCTGTAGTCAAATCATCTCTTTACTATCCTATGTAGTAGCAACATACTATGCTTCTGTTGTTGAAAGTGAAACAATCTTTTGCATTTTCGAAATCCAACTTATTGTTGTTCTACCTATAGTAAAAACATACCCCGTGGTTATCCTCTTGCTATATTTATCACCTGTCATATATGAATCAACATATCCCTGTAGAACACTATCTAAACCTCCAAAACATAATGCATGAGTAGAAGTACCTCTCAAATACTTGAGAATCCACTTTACTGCCTCCCAATTTTCTTTACCTAGATTGTTCATATACCTACTCACAACTCCCATTGCATGTACAATATTTGGTCTTGTGCAAACCATGGCATACATCAAGCCACCAATTGTTGATGAATAAGGGACCCTGGACATGTATTCTCTATCCTCTTGTGTCTTGGGACACCTTTCCTTAGTTAATTTGAAATTATTGGCCAAAGGTGTACTGATTAATTTTGCATTCTATATTCTAAATCTCTCCAACACCTTCTCTATGTAGTCACCCTGAGACAATGTCAATTTTCTATTTTTCTTGTCTCTTTTTATTATCATACCAAGTATTTTCTTTGCAGCACCTAAATCCTTCATCACAAATGAATTAGCTAATTTATTTTTGAACACATTTATATCCTGCATATTAGACCCTACAACAAGAAGTTTATCTACATACAATAGTAAGATAATATAGCTTCCATTTTGTAGCCTTTCAAAATAAACATAGTGATCAAAATAACATCTACTATAACCTTGTTCTATCAAAAACCTATCAAACTTCAAATACCACTACCTTGGAGCTTGCTTTAGGCCATACAAGCTATTTTTCAACCTGCATACCAAATTCTCCATTCCTTTGACCTCATACCCTTGTGGTTGTTTCATATAAATCTCTTCCTCCAAATCTGCATGGAGAAAAGTTGTTTTTACATATAACTATTCAAGATGAAAATCTTATACTGCCACAAGAATTGTCCTAATTGAATTCATATTAACAACAGGAGAAAATATTTCATCAAAATATATACCTTTCTTTTGTGCAAACCCATTTACAACAAGTCTAGCCTTGTACCATTTTTTTTCTCCATCTTCTTCCTTCAAACTGTAAACCCATTTATTCTAAAATGATGTTTTTCCTGCAGGAAAGGAAACTGAACCAAGTCCCAAGTCTGTTTATTTACAAAGGAATCCATTTCCTCTTTCATGCCTTTCTCCCAATTCTTTTTAGTGTCTACCTGCATTGCCTATTCATAACATTCTAGTTCACCAGAATCATTCAACAATAAATAATACAATAAAGGATAATATCGTTCAGGGGGTCTACTTAACCTAGTAGATCTTATAACAACAATTGCAGGAGTTTGAGGTACCTTCTTCTCCTGTTGTTGTACATTTTAATTTTATGGTACCTATGGAATTTATTTTTCAGTGATCTCATCAAGCACTGTGTATTTTGGTTTTTCTTTTTCCTATTTCTTTCCCTACAACTGATCTTTGTACATGACCTTCTCATTGAATATGGAATCCCTACTCCTAATGATTTTTGGATTTTCATAATCCCATAAGAGATAACCAAAATCATTAAAATTGTATCCAATAAAGGTACACTTCTTGGATTTTTCCTCAAGCTTTGTTCTATTTTCTTTATCAATGTGGACAAATACTTGACAACTGAATGTCTTCAAAAATTAATTGTTTACCTTTTTAACTGTCCATGCCTCCTTTGGAATGCCACCATCCAAAGAGCTTGAAGGTCCTCTATGTATTAAGTAAACAAAAATATCTATAGCATCTACCCAGAACTGTAAGGGAAACCCAACATGCAATCTCATACTCCTTGCACACTCCATTATTTTCATGCTCATCCTTTCTGACACACAATTGTAGTGTGGTGTTCATGGAACTGTATTCTCTCTACAAATCCTATGGTATCAAAAGTAATCATAAAACTCCTTGATGCAATATTCACCTCCATTATTTTATCTAAGGCACTTCAACCTTTTTCTTGTCTCATTCTCAACCAAATATTTCCATTTCTTAAAAGTGTCAAAAACATTAGATTTTTGTCGAATGTAATAAACCCAAGTTTTTCTAATTGCATCATCAATAAAAGTAAAATAATAATGAGAGCCACCAAGAGATAATACCTGATTTGGTCCCCATACATTTGTATGCACAAGCTCTAACCTTTCACTATTATTTTCTTTTATGACTCTGAAAAATCTGACTCTCTTTTGTTTTCCATAAACACAATGCTCACATAAATCCAAATCAATTGTTTAAGATATGGCAACAAATTCCTTTTGTGAAGTATTTTCATCCCCTTATCACTCATGTGTCCAAGCCTATGATGCCAAAGTGTTGTATCCACTCCTATAGAAGCTAAATAGATAGAAGAATCAATATTACTAGTACATAAATACAATGTACCTACCTTCTCTCCTTTTTATATCACCAGTGATCCTTTGGTGACCTTCCACGCCTTATCTATAAATATAGATATACATCCTTCACTTTCCAAATGCCCTGTTGAAATTATATTTTTCCTTAGATATGGAACATGTCTTAACTCTTTCAACAACCATTGGTTTCCATTCTTTTGCTTTATTTGTACCTTACCCATTCCAACAATTTTCCATGGTGCATCATCACCCAAATGAACCTGTCCAAAATCACCTTGAACATAATATAGAAAATGTTTCCTATGGGGTGTGGCATGAAATGAAGCCCCTGAATCTACTACCCAAGACTCAAAAATATTATCTATAGAAATAATCAAAGCATCTTATAACACATCACCTGCTATATTTTCTTCCTTGTTTTTCTCCTATTGTCCATCTCTTTGTTTCTTTGGAGCTCTGTAGTATTTCTTCAAATGTACTTTCTTCCCACAATTCCAACACTTTATATTTCCCATCCTGGATTTGGATTTTCCCTTCCTAGAATCCCCATATTTCCCTGACCCCTTTCCTCTATCCTTTTTTCTCCCCCTGTTCTCCATTGTCAACACATTACCTGATGTCTCACCTGTGCTTTTCCATCGCATTTCCTCGCTAAGGATAACACCAACAACATCATCAAATTTTAGAGTGTTTGAAACAGAGACAGATTTACTTACATCCATGACCAAGCCATTCCATCTTTCTAGCAATGAGCACAGGATTAGAAGATCCCTAACCTCATCATCAAATTCCACCTTTACAGAGCTTAGTTTATTAGTAACCGTATTAAATTCATTTAAATGATCTGCAAAAGACCCACCTTCTAACATCTTCAAATTAAATAATCACTTCATTAGAAATACTTTATTGGATATTGAGGGTTTTTCATACAGTTTATCCAATGCAACCATCAACTCCTTCATTGTCTTTTCTTTTGAAATATTGAAAGCCACCAATGTTGTCAGGCTTAGCCATATCATTCCTAGTGCCTTTCTATCAAGAAACTCCCATTCTTCATCCTTCATGGATGCCAAATTATTTTCTATTCCACCTAATGGTAGGAATAGATCCTTCTGATATAAATAATCTTCCATCTGCATCTTCCATAACTGGTAGTTTTAGCTGTTAAATTTCTCAACTCTAAACTTTCCATCTTCTACCATTGCTCCCACTCGAACCAGGAGCCCTCTTTTCCTACAAGTTACCTTTCGCTCTTATACTATTTGTTACAAAAAAAGGATCACGGAGCAATAAAACAAAACAAATGTGGAAATAAAACACAGAAGATACACAATACAATAGCAAAAAATATATACATGGTTCAGCCAATGTGGGCTACGTCCACCAGACAAATTTCTAGGTCCTTCCTTTTTATTATCTAGCAAAATGAAGCGATACACTATACAACACACCCGTCATAACTTCCTCTTATTTCTATCATTGTCTCATCTTTCTTATTACAATAATAATATTCATACACAACTGCAATACAATTCCTTCATAAAAGAGGGTTTCCTTCTAGGGAAAAAATCCTTAAAATTTTTTCTAACGTCAGATCTATGACCTTACAATGAACGATACAGATTGACTACGAAATTACAATATTTTACAAGGTAATTTTTCCCAATATTTCTCTTTGGGGGTGCTTCCCCCGAATTCCCCGCTAAGAGAGGAGGCTACGAAATATTTTTCCATCCCCTAGATCCCCCTGGAAATAGTTGTGGGGGGGGGGGGGGAATCCACCCCACACCCCCCATTAGGGAATGGGTTCCAAGAACGACTGAAACAAACCTATGAATCAAGAAGATAATTAGACTCCACAACCAACAAGGGGCACCTAGGAAGCCAATCCTTGTGTTCATCTGCATCATTATATTGTAGGAATAAATTTCCGTCTTTATATTGTAGTCCTAAACTTGCAATAGGTTTTTTCCCTTATCGATGCATCATACCTTCAAGATAAGAGATGGAAAGGCTAATATGGCATGGCAAGATATCCATATGCTACATTGACAAGTGTAGGGAGACAAGATCCAACACATGGAGGAGGAGGTGCATGGAGATCAGATTGTTTGACACCCTTATGAGGACATGGTATGGGAGTAGGATGACCTCATGCAAAGGTTCTATTACCATATAAATGAGTTTGAGAGGGTGGTGGTGAGATATGAATAGGTGATGTTTCACCTAGTGAGTGACTTACCAACTTTTCATTTCAAGTTAGTTTTCCCCTTTTATAGATTGGCCAGAATATTGATAATTAAATGATCCATGGATGCAAGTGAGAGGATATGCAGTGCCATAGAGATATGTGGGGCACTAGATATATTAAAAATGGATATATAAAGGACAGAGTGGGTCACACATGTGGTGTAAATCCTCCTTTTCGGGAGGATTATTGGACATTCTTCTTTTTCATACTATCCATGGAGACCATATAGAGGTAGGGTAGCGATATTGACCATTTATGAGGGAGGATCAACATCCTTAAGGATAAAATAAGGGTAGCATAGGGATGATGACCTTGATAGGAGGGTGTATCAAACATTTATGGAGCCATGGAGGAGAAGAGGATAGGGTTAGAGATATAATAGAGGTAGGATCGAGGGACCCTTGTTTCCATGCACTAGATATGTATGATAAGCTTCATTTTGTGTGTGCATTTTTGTGAATTTTGTTATAATTTTGTTATTTTCTTATGTGAATTTGTGTGTGCAAGTTTATGGTGTTCTATACCTTCTCTTCTCATTTTATGACAACTTAAGAGGTAAATTAAAAAGGAAATAAGTCCTAGAGTTTCACAATGCAAGCCTCCTTAAAGGCACAAATTTTGACATGGGTAGGGATGATGGTTGTCATCCACTCTAGAGGGGCTTCAAGGATAAATTCAATGTAAGGGAGATGAAAATATAATTCACTGAATATTTTTTTGATCAACAACCCCATGTGATGAGGAAAAGAAGGATCAAAGGGGGGAGAAGGGGGTTAGACTTCTAAGGGGAATATCTTCATGGTGAGTGGGATTGCAATGGTATAAATTAATGATACCAAAGTTTTCATATGTGTTTCATATTTCTATACCATGGAGTGATACATTGGGTAATCATTGACTACATGAGTCTTCCCTTTGTGGGGAAGCAAGAACTCTCCTAGGAATGTACATAGGGCCAATAACACTACAACCAACCATGGGCATCCTAGAAGTATGCCGTAATATACCTAGGTGTGTCAAAGATTAAAAAAAAATGAATTGACATAGTTTTGGGTATAATGGTAAGTTCCATATTAACTACCTTGATGGGATTAGTCACTAATTTATTGAATCTAATACAGGTCTAGCTCACCACTAGGAGGTTGGTAAAGTCAAGGGCATGGACAATGGAAATCCAATCTTCCATGTTTCTTTCTTAAACAAGGTAATCATCAACAAGATCCCAGTCCAAAATATTTCACCATAGATTAATTAAGAAGGGAAAATCATACAAGAACCAAAAACAATCCTTGAAACAAGTATTAAGAAGTTGAGAAATAGATAAATTATTGAGTACCTCGTCAAATGGAGGAACCTACCAGTGGAAGACGTGGCATGGGAAGATGAGTTCTTCATGTAGAAATACATGTGGTTAGTAAATTGTTGAGAACAACACTTGTTTGAAGGGGAGGGGTATGTTAATCCCTAGAAAAAAACCCATGTTGTATATAAAACCCCTTATTAATCCCTATATATTGAACTATTACATTTCTATCATTATATTTGTATGTATGCTAGAACCCTTCATTGTACCCTTTCATTATAATTCTACCCTTTGTATCCTATATATATACCAAGGGATAATATTATCTCATCTTGTTTTGTCTTATGAATTGGATATATTCTAAAAGGATGTTTCCCCCTCAAAGTGGACTATATTCATTGACTTTTAATCATTTTTAAGGCATTGGATTGTAATAGTTGTGATATTTTTTGAAGAGTTTTCTACATCCTGATATGACCTGCACACTTATATTTAAATTCTTGTAGGAGAGGACTTGATCCAATATCTAACACACACACACACACACACACACACACATATATAAACAATAAACACTATATCTACTATTGTAAACATAAACCAATAAAGTATGCAAAATAGATAGATCTAGTGTCGTCAAAGGGTTGATAACACCCTTGCCTTAGTTGTGATGGAACCTCCCTTGAGGTTTTAGGGTTGAAACTTATAAGGTATAAGTGGATTTGTGATAAATAAGATTCCTTAGGATGAGTCAATTAAACCAAAAATATTGGAACCAAAATAGAAAAAGGAGTCATTTTAGAGGTGCTAGAGATGGCATGTGAAAGTAGCCCTAGGGGCTTGAGGAATAAGATAAAAAACTAATCCATTGATCCATATTATTTTGAGAACAAAATGAAGGTGGAGATATAATAAGGAAAAACACATAGATGTTGCAATAAACATAGAGATATGGTAATAGACAAATTTTATTAATGAAATAAATGTACAGAAACTGTAAAAATACAAAGTGAATGAACTCACTATAATGGTGGCAACTTATCTCTGAGAAGAGATGTGATGGCTACACTCATTCATAAAAACATAATTACAATGAGGCTCCAAAAGGTGTTTTTAACATAAAACATTAATGAGAAAACCCTAAACATCCAAAACCATAACCCCAAAAGATGAAACGCCAAAAGGTTTTTGGGCCCTGATGGGGGTAGTTGATATGTCAACTTCGGCACAAATTTTGCATACAATATTTGTTTGGGGCACATGAAAGCTCATTGGAAAAGGTCTATCTGAGAAAAAAAAATTCCAATTGGGCCTAGGAAAAATCCCATGGCTATTTCTTGGGCTTTGAAATGTCAAAAAAGCATCATTTAGGGCCTCAAAACGGGCCCAAGAATTCAAGACCCAAAAAACCGTAGAAAAACCACCAAGGTGGAAAACCATGTTTTGAGCTAGTGGAATAGGTGAGTGGTCACCGGTATCCATCTGTATCATTCCTTTCCCCTTAGGAATAAATTTTCTCCATTGTGTCAAGTTCCCATGGGATATGAGAAATATTTTGTTGAACTTGAACCTTGGAGAGCGACTTGCTTTGCTGAATAATTTTTCTTGCTTGTACTTGGCATTAGTTTGTTGAAGGGTGTCATGAACCTGTTGTTGGAGGGGTTGGATCTATTCAACCAATATAGATGCATGATCTCTTGTGGTTTGAATGTAGGAGGACTATGTCGGTGAAGATGCAACATGAAGAGATATATCAATGGGGGCTAATAGTTGGAACCCAAAACAAGCCTGAAATGAGTTGTGGCTAATAGAGATATGAAGGGATCTATTATATCTTGGCTTGAATGGGAATAAAAAAGGCACCCCCATAGGTGAAGAAAGAATATATTTGTTCTCTTCTATAAGCTTTTCAGCCTGCTTCAATTGGATAGAAAGGTCTTGGGCTGAGGTTGTAGTGGTAGCAATGTCCTTATGTTCACCTTCTGACCGAATTGTGAAGAGGATAAACTTTGTGGTATGAGATATTACTTTAAGGAACTTTTTTTCAAGAAAATAGTTGGAACTAACTCTAGTATCTTGTAAAGCTAACCCCCTAGAGTAATAATGACTCTACGAGGTCGATACTCATAAACAACACGATTCTTCCACATATATGGATAGACTAAAATAACATCACATATTTTTAATGGGGAAAAATCACATAGTACCTCATCCTTGAAGGGATTGATGTCTTAGGAGAGGAAACATTGCTATCTAACACGAAGATCCCGTCCCTAGAAAAGCCACTCGATGTTTTATGCCTACATGTGTGGTGTTTTTGACAAATCCAATTTCTTGAATACCTCTGCTGAGATGAGGTTCTTTTGGCTTCAACTATCAACAATTAAATGTAGCAGGGTCCCCTTCACCCATATATGTGAATGGAAGAGGCGCTCCCTCCTCAGGATCCTCTAGTTGTTTTGGTTGGATTGTTGTGGTCACAACAATAGTAGTGGGTTCTACATCAATCATTTGTCTCCTTTTATTGTGTTATGAATCAAAATCTGAGTCAAGGTTCAGATCTTTTTCTTTGAGCTCGGCCACCAATGACTGTTTCGAGAGACATTCATCAGTGTTGTGCCAAGGGATTTTGTGGAATTCACACCACTTTCTAGTGTCCTTCATCTTCCCATTAACCTTATTTTCTTATGGATTGCATTGGTTATCTTAAGGTTGGATGTTATATGAGTTAGTTCTTCCTTTACCATACTTCAGTTGTTGTGTATTTGCAAAACCAAACTCGTGCTTATTCTACTTCTTAAATTTTTTTATCGATTTTGACAACATATCAATAAGAGGCTCTGAATGACGAGATGTCCAAAAAATCCATTTCTATCTAGATTTAACTGTGCAGACACCCACGGTATTCTAGAACCAGATGCCACTCTCAGTATTTGATACCTTGGTGCACAATGTATGGAAGATATTTTTCAACTCCGACACTGTTTGGTCCCTCTCCTGACATACTGTGGTCCATCTCATGTAGTAGTCATCATAGTTTCCAATAGAGTAATACTATTCCTTGATGGCGTCCATAAAAAAATCCCAAGTGGGTTCGACCTCAAACATTCTAGACTCCTCTATGTATTTTTTCTCACAGTAAGTTTCCCACCAATTTTTAACATGGGGGACAACCTTACAGAGCACAAAGGTGATATTTTCCCTGTCAAAAAAAATGTGGATAGAGAAATAAGCTTCTAGTAGATTTAACCACTTGTCCAAAGCATCTACATCTATCTAACCTTCAAACATAGGAATATCAAAATTAAATTGTACCTTGAAAGGGGAGGTGCCTCTAAAGTGGCTTCTTGATGAAGATGTGTCTACTGTTGTCGGAAATCATCGAAGGATTTGGGAAAAAGTTTCCATCATTTCGTCCCTTTGTCGCGTGAGGGTTTCTTCGAGCAAAATATGATTATAATATCCTACTCCCTTGTCTCTCTTTTCTTCCACCATGGGAGCCCACTTGGGCTAGTGAGAGTGGTTGTCCTCAAGAGAAACTAGCTCGAGACCCAACTCTCTATACCCTGACCTTGTCATGGAAATACATTAAGAAACAACAAGGAGTATCCTACTCTAATACTACCGGTCCATATTATTTTGGTAATGAAATGAAGGAAGATATATAATAAGGAAATACACAAAAATATTGCAAGAAACACAGAGATACAATAATACACAATTTATATTAATGAAATAAACGTACAAAAATTGTAAAAATACAGAGTGAATGAACTCACTAGAATGGTAGAAGCTTATCTATGAGAAGAGATGTGATAACTACACTCATTCACAAGAATATGATTACAATGAGGCTCCAAAAGGCCTTTTTAACATAAATCATTAATGAGAAAACCCTAAATGTCCAAAAATCTAACCCCGGAAGATGAAACGCCAAAAGGATTGTGGGACCTAATGGGGGTAGTTGATATGTCAATTTCCCGAGGGAATAACTTTTGCATATGACATCCATTTGGAGTGCATGATATCTCGTTGGAAAGGTCTAGCCGAGAAGAAAAAATTCCAATCAAGCCTATGGCTATCACCTACGCCCTAAAATGTTAAAAATACATCATTTAGTGCCTCAAAATGGCCCTAGAAGTTCAAGACCCAAAAACTCATAGAAAACCTGCCAAGGTGGAAAATCATATTTTGACCTAGTTGAATAGGCAAGTGGCCACCGATATCCATATAGATCATCAATGTGTACCTGAAAATTAGGGTTTTCCAAAGATACAAAATTCAACCTTAGATGAGTCGAAGAGACCTTACAAAGGGGAATAAAAGGATATATACAGAAAAATGAGTGACTTCAAGGCATAAGACAACACTAGATTAGTTGTAAGGGTACTCGGGTCATATGGAAATGTCACATCGTCCCTTTGTGTACATATTGTGGGTTTGTTTATAATGATATGATGAGAGTTTAGGTTGAAAAACCTCTATTACACAAATTGTGGATCAGTAGTGGTAGGACTAGAAAGGAATCTTATTTATGGTTAGTTATAAGAGATTAAGAGGGTTTAGTGGGTTTAACTCAAGTCGAATTCATAAATAACAAATCACAAATGAATATGGGTGATTATGGACCTAATTTAAAGTATCCTAAGTAAGAAAGGACCTAGTTCAAGGGGTTTATACCTCCAATTAGACCCATGAAATGGGAATGCCACAAATGGGTGCCCAAGGGGTCAAAATAAGTCAAATTGACAATGAAGGGTTGAAGACAAGGGGGAAAAGAACCCCAGGAACCCATCTAAGAACTATACATTCTAGTGAGCTCTCACATCTAGGCTATAGTGAGAAAGGATCTTGTAATGTATTCAACCACCAAGATGATCCATATTTATGAGCGGAATGAAAATAATAACAGATTGAATATAATAACAAAAGGATACAGATAACAACAACAAATATCCATTGAACAATAACTTCTATTGAATAAATAAAATAGGATGAAACCGTAAAACTACAGATCTGGAAAAAAAAACTTGCTTGAATGGTGGTAGCTATCTCTGAGAAGATATGTGGTTGCTGCGTGCATCCATCTAAGCATAATGATTACAATGAGGCTCCAGAGGAATTTTTAACATTACTCATGAATGTCAAAACCCTAGACATAGAAAAACCTAACCCTAGGAGATGAAACGCCAAAATTTATGTGGGCCCCGATGGGTAAGTTGGTACCTCAACTTCCTGGGGTCATAACTTTTGCATACAACATTTTTTTTAGGCATGTGATAGCCTGTTGGAAAGGTATTTTCGAGAACTAAACATTATGTCGTCAAAATATAACTAAGTCTACAGTTTGACTGTGGCAAGCCAAAAAAAACATTATTTAGCGCCCCAAAATGACCCTGGAAGTACAGAAAGATGTAGTGACATGAAAACATCCAAAATAATCCAGTTGGATTAGGTGGGTGGCCACCAATATCCACCTGGAAGCTGTGTAGGGTTTCAGACAGCCCTGAAAGTGTAGAATTCACAATTACAAAGAATTACAGAAGAACATGTTGAACTAAAAATTGTCAATAGGAGCTAGCTGGAATAGGTGGGTGGCCACCAATATCCACCTGGATCATTCCTCCCCCCTTAGTAAGAAATGGTCTCCATTGTGTTGATTTTCCCCATAAGGTGAGGAAAATTCTACTGAATTTGGCCCTGGGTGAGACACTTTCCTTGGTGTAGGAGCTTCCCTACCTTGACAACTCAATAAAGTTTTATCCTTTGATGGAGAGTTCCCTTGACCAGTGTGTCCATTATCTGATCAGTGGATGCTTGTTCCATATAGTCAAGGTTGAGCTATGTTTGTGTCAATTGTTCTGCGATCTCTGAGGTGTCCAATAATGGTGGAAAATATGGCTGAAGGAGGTCCACATTGAACACTGGGTGCAAGCCAAGGAAGGGTGGAGTGTTGAGCTCAAAATCATTGATACCCACAACCTTGGTGATAGAGTAAGGCCCATAGAAAAGTGGGAGGAGATTCTAATGGGGCATGTAAGGTGCTCTTTCTGCAAATGTAACCAAACCTTGTCTCCCACCTAAAACTGGTGTGGTAACTAGTGTCGATCATGGCAATAATTGTACTTATAATTGGCTTTTTGCAAAATCTCATGGACCTGTTGGAAAATGTGTTCAATCTTCTCAATGAATCTAGTGGCTTTTTTGGCCTTAGACTGAACATGGGAATATTATTCTTGTGTGGTTGCAAGAGGTAGTGCAACATCAATGGGACCCAAGGATTGGAATCCCTGCCCCACCTGAAATGGGATATGGTCGTTGGAGCTATGGAGAGCCTGGTTGTAGCTATATTGAACATAGATAATACTCTCATCCCATGTATGTAGATGCTTAGAGTTGTACATGTGCAAGATGTGCACAATCATCCAATTGATGACCTCTATCTAGCCATTGGTTTGGGGGTGGAAAGCAGTGGATTTAGTGAGCTTGGTGTCCAATAGTGACCAAAGACTCAACCAAAATGTGTTGAGGAACCTGCTATCTCGATTTGAGGTGATGGTCTATGGTATCCCAAAATAGACCCACACCCATTTGAAGAAGAGCTTGGCAGTATCTATCATTGTGATGCACTTCTTGTAGGTTGTGATAATGACCATCTTTAAAAATCGATCAACCACCACAAATAAACAATCATTCTCATGCTTGGTGGATGGAAGGCTAGACATGTAATCCAATGAAATGGATTCCCAAGGCCTCTCGAGAGTAGGAAAATGGGTGTATAATCCTTGCATCTTGATGGTTGGCTTGGTCATGACACAGACAATGCAAGATATGATATATTTGTCAATGTCTTGTCGATTTGTTGGCCAATAAAAATGTTTCTGTAGAATGACCACAGTTTTATCCATGACAAAATGTCTTTCCATCTGACTGCAATGATCCTCCCAAATCATATTTTCACGCTCTCTTGTGGGAACAGAGAGGTGTCCTAGATGGCATAACAATCCATCCTAGATGTGAAAATCAATGACATTCGCTCTTGTACCCAATTGTTGATAGGTGGTGGAGAAGTCAGGGTCACGCTGATAAAGTTGGGGCCACTCATATGCCTCATGCCCATGGGAATGGAGCACTGTGGTGAGTGAAATAATGGGAGGGCGACTGAGGTAGTCAATGACACAATTTGTGCTCCATGTTTTATACTTGATGTTGAGATGGAACTGTTGTAGGTATGTGGACCATTTTTTATGGTGGTCATTCCTCAACTTCCCCTGTGTCTATATGAACTATAGAGGCTTGTGATCAGTGTGGATGATTATCTCCTTTCCCAGAATGTAATGTTTCCATTTATGGTAGGATTGCACAATGGAATACATTTATTTTTCATATTTTGGGTATTTTTGGATAGCATTTGAGAGGGTCTCACTATGGTATGCTACTAGATGACCATTTTGAGTGAGAGTTGCACCTACAACATAGTCAAAGACATCAGTCTCAATATCGAACAATTGTTATAGATCAAGTAAGGAGAGTACTGGAGTTGAGCACAAGCGATGCTTCAAATCATCAAATGTTTGTTTTTGTGCCTGACCCCATGCAAAATTTTCCTTGCCAACACCCTTGGTTACTTGGCTGAGGACCCATGCAATATGGGAGAATCCCAACATGAACCTTCGGTAGAAGTTGGAAATTCCCAAGAATATTTGAAGCTCGATTAGTGTGGTCGAGGCTAGCCATTCATGAATGAATTGGATCTTAGCTAGATCCATATGTAGCCCATGCTCATCAACAATGTAGCCCAAGTATTGGACCATGTTCATGCCAAAGGAGAATTTTTCCAAGTTGGCATATAGCTTGTGATGTCGCAAAGTGCCCAAAACTTGTTGAATATGTTTCATGTGCTCCTCCCAAGTTCTGCTAAAGATGAGGATGGAATCCATATATACCACCACAAAAGAGTTGGTGAAGGGTTTCAATACATCATCCATCAATATCATGAAATTTGTTGGTGAATTTATTAAGCCAAAGGTCATGACCATCCATTCGAAGAGACCTTCTTTAGATTTAAAAGATGTCTTCCATACATAAGTTGGTTCGATGGGAACCTGGTGGTAGCCAGACATTAGGTCAATCTTGCTAAAGAACTTTGCCCCTTTGAGTTGGTCAAGAAGGTCATCAATTTAGGGAATGGGGCATCAGTTCCTAACTGTGATTTTGTTTAATGCTCTGTAATCAATGCAGAGCCTCCAGGTCCTATCTTTCTTCTGCACCAACACAATCGGGCTTCTATAAGGGGAGGAATTGGGTCAGATGTGCCCCTTTTGAAGCATCTCTTGGATATCAAACTTGATTTCATCATTTTCCATCAAAGAGAAATGATAGATTGGTCCATTAGGCAGTGATGGACCGAGGGTTAGATCAATTGGATTCTTGACTTGGCAGTGCCTCAGTACCCTGGTGGGTGAGGAGAAGATGTCTCTATACTATTCTACGATCCCATCCACTTTCTTTTGCTGCAAATATAGGCTTTGTATAGAGGTCACAGATGTGGCAGTGACCTTATTCTTATTGTAAGCATGGATCACAAAGAAGATGAACTTTCTGGTCTATGAAATGACCTTACTACATTTCTTAGTATATATTAAAGAAATAGCGACAGGCAGTGCTACCTCTGGTATCATGTACAATTTTCTACCCAAAGTAATAACAACATTGTGGGGTCTAGATTCATACACATCATGTCATTTCCACAAATATGGATGGCCTAATAGAACATCAAAAACTTCAAGGGGAGAAATATCACACAATACCTAGTCTTTGAATGGCTTGATGTTATAGAGCAGACGACGTTGTTGGTTGACATGGAGATCTCGTCCTTGGCGAAGCTAGACAATGGTGTAGGGCTACATGTGTGATTTTATTGACAGGTCCAACCATTTTATGACCTCTTCTAAAATCAGGTTCTTCTGACTGCCGCTATCGAAAATGAAATGCATTGGAGACCCCTTTACCCACATATGTGAGTGAAAGAAGCATTCCCCTTCCTTTAGTTCTTCTATTTCTCTTGGTTCGACTTTGGTGGTAGCGATAGTGGCACTAGGTTTGGAATCGATGATACACTTCCCAATTTCTGGATTTGATTCAGAGTCAAAATCTTCCTCTGACTCGAAAGATTTCATCTTAGTCACCAATGACTACTTGGAGTGACATTCTTCGGTGTTGTGCCAAGGGATTTTATGCTATTCACACCATTTTCTCGTGTCCTTCTTTGGATTCTCATTACCCTTCTTGGGTTATGGCTTGGAACGATTGTCCTGAGAGGAACCATCTTTACTCTGTCCCTTGTTTTGTGGGTTGGGGCTGACTTTTCCCTACTCTGGCTGTGAGGAGTTTTCAGATCCAAACTCTCTCCTCTTCTTCTTAAATTTCTACTCAATCTTGACAGCATATCTATAAGCCACACCTAATGATGCGATGTCTAGAAACTCCATTTATGTTTGAATGTATCTATGTAGATAGTCGTATTATTTGAGCACCAGATGTCGTTCAGAGTCTTTGATACCCAATTTGGTGTGCAGGGTATGGAAAATATTGGTGAAATATGGTACTGTCTAGTCCCTTTCCTAACACAACATGGTCTATCTTGTGTATTGGTCCTCATAGCTTCCAACATGGTAGTATTGTTCTTTAATGGAATCCATAAAGGAATCCCATGTGGGGGTGGCCACAAATATTGAATATTCCTCTATGGCCCTTTTCTCAGAGTAAGTATCCCACTAGTCCTTAACATGGGGGATAGCCTTGACAAGTGCAAAAGTAATATTTTCCCTATCAAAAAAATTGTGGACCAAAAAATACCCTTCAATCAGATTCAACCATTTATATATAGCATCTGCATCTATCAGCCCTTCAAATAATGGAATATAAAAATTTACTTGTACCTTTAAGGGGGTTGCATGGCCTCTTGATGAAGATGTGTCTCATATGGGTAGTTGCCAAAGGATTTGTGCAAAGTTGTCCATCATTTGTTCCTTTGTCATGCAAGGGCTTCCTCGAGCAACATTTTAAAAGGATATCCTACTCCATCATATTTATTCTTGTCCTCCATGGGTTTTTTTTAGGCTTAGAGTGGTTGATATTGCAAAGGATCAATTGGTTCAAGTCCCAACTTCTTGTACCCAGATCTTGTTGGGGACATGCACGAAGAAAAATAAATGAAGAGTAAACCGCTCTGATACCACTGATCCAGATTTATGAGGGGAACGGAAAGAATAATATACTAAATACAATAGCACAGGGATACTGAGAACAACAACATATATCCAGTGAACAATAACTTCTATTGAATAAATAAAATAGGTTGAAATTATAAAATTGCAGAACTGAAAAAAACTTGCTCGAATGGTTGTAGCTATCTCTAAGAAGAGATGTAGCTACTACACACATTTGTTCGAGAAAAATGATTATAATGAGGCTTCAGAGGCCTTTTTAGAATTATTCATGAATTCCAAAACCATATACATCCAAAAACTTAACCCTAGGAGATGAAATGCCAAAAGTTATGTGGGCCCCGATGGGTAAGTTGGTACCTCAACTTCACGGGGTCATAATTTTTTCATACGACCTTTGTTTTAGGCGAGTGATATCTCGTTGGAAAGGTCTTTTAGACAAATACACATTATGTCATCAAACTCAGAGTTTGTCTACAATTTGACTGGGGCAAGCCAAAAAAACATTGTTTAGTGCCCCAAAACGACCCTGGAAGTACAGAAAGATGTATTGGCATGAAAACATCCAAAAATAATCCAGTTGAATTAGGTGGGAGGCCAGCAATATCCACCTGGAATATTTGTAGGGCTTCAGACAACCTTGAAAGTGTAGAACCTGTTATCACCCTATAAGTTATAGGATCAACTGGTGACTGGGATATTATCTGTCTCTAGTGTTTTTTGTTGACAAATGATTTTTCATTCTACAAATAATTTGAAAAAGAAAAGAAAAAAGAAAAAGAAAAGAAAAGAAAAGAAAAAGAAAAAAGAAAAGAGAAAAGAAAAGAAAAGAAAAGAAAAGAGGGCATAAAAAGAATTTCAATAAAAGCCCCATGTAATAATAGTAACTTGGTCCATACCTTTCAAGCATGGCCAAGTTCTTTTTAAAATGATGTTGATAGGATTAGTGAATAAATCTGGCTAGACTGTCTAATCTTGGTCAGATAGCCCCAGGGTAGAGTAAGTTCTTAACCCAACAGTTTAATCTGGGTTAATTGTCATAGGAAGTTAGGTTAGAATATAGGCTAGTTGCTTTGCTGCTTCATTTCAATAAGAACCAGTTTGATGATCAGTGTTGCACCATGATTTGGACACCTAAGATGTTGTTCGACTAACCCCTTGGTGGTGTAGACATGAAAAGCCTTGGATAAAACCCGTGAAAAAGCACTTATCCTAAGTTTTCTAGGTGCATGTATTTTCCACGCCCTCACTTATGCTCCAACCATGTATCAATGGTCCAGATGATCACGCTCATATCTACGGTGGACAGGTCTTTC
>ML778115.1:150726-171851 GCA_009831015.1 Picea engelmannii | reverse complement strand
TCTGATTCAAAGTGCTATTTTTGTTGCTATTTTGTATATCATTTCTGTGTATTGTGAAGATTATGCTGGATATTTTACTGTTATTCTGTCATTTCTAGCATTTCGTTTCTATTCTGCATATTTTATATATCTGGTATCTTGCACACTGGCAAGGCATTTCTAGATTCCCTTTAGTGGGACATTAGTATCCAACATGAGATTTGATACATCTTCCTCACCAAGCCTACCTTCACCAAGTACACAGAAATGGACGAAGTGTATCGAAGGCTACTCAAAGTCAACATGCCCAGTCATCTTCGATGGGAGGAACTCTATGACCTAATCGAGTAGCAGATGAGTTGTCCCAGTCTAGTCATTTGTCCAGTCAGAGGCTTCATCAACGGCCCACCCAGAAATCAGCATGCAGTTACACCACATCATCAAGCAATTCCTAGATTTAGGCAATTTGTTAAGTTAGTTAGGCTAAAAATAGATTTAGCATGTCCTGGTCCTTAATGACAGGCTCGTTTGTAATTTGAGTTATAAATACTTTACCTTTCGAAGTATTGAGGGTTGTTGATCTTCACACCCTGAAGCTATCAGACTGTAATATTTTTGAAGAGATCTTCCATTAATAAAAAGGAGGCACTTTTACAGGATTCTTGCGTGTATTCACTGGTGATGTTTTTCTCTCTAAGTTGAATGTTATTCTCACTTTGTTATCATATTGTTTTATGAATCTAATCTTTAGAAGTAACGAATGTTGTAGGATTTATCTCGTATACCCTGTTTCTGACTCGAAAGATTTTAGTGTTTGATCTTCCGGTGTTTTCAATAAAGAAATTCTTAACTACTTCTTTGTTGAAATTATCTTTCTCATCTTTTCTTCTATTCATCATTTATGCTACTAAAGAATCCAGTGATTATATTATCTCACCCTATGAAAGTTTTTTTTCCTTTGTGTTTCTGGTTTGGATTTCATATTTTATTTAATACACAGACCCCATAGCCCAACGGATGTGTAGACTGTCTCAACCAACTCAACAAACACTACGATAACAAAAACCAACTTATTTATTTACCTAGCCTAATATTTAAAATTTGAACCATAGCTAAACCATATAGAGAGATCCCTCTCTGAAGTTGGAAGGGCTAGATCCCAGCTTCAAAAGTGGTTGGATAAAGTTACCTTAGTAGATTTCTTCTGCTGTCAACCTCTAGGAAATTTACCAAGTGCTAACAGAACCCACAATTACAAATAATTACAAAAGAACGTGTTGAACTAAAAATTGTCAAGAGGAGCCAGTTGGAATAGGTGGGTGGCCACCAATATCCACCTGGATCAAAATATGAGTCTTGTTACCTCAAAACTATCTCTAATACCACAATGTAACATCCCCAAGTCCCCACCTGGGATAAGCCACACAAAATTTCTCTCTGATACCATCATTAATCTTTTCCAACATGGATCTGTAGTCTTTAGTACAATCCAATATACATAAATTACAATTGTGCATCGCAACAAGAAAACCATTCCATGCATAAATCATGTACAATCATAACTAAACATGTTAAGCATTCATCAATATAGTGTGCATACAATTCAATAAATACAATGGAAAACAACAAATTACGTACACACATTATACACATAAATCAAGAGCATAAATATGGAACTTATCTTTAAATCAAAACACCAACTTTAGGCATACCTTTGATGTTCCTCCCATCCAGAGACATTGTTGTTCAACACTTTCAATAGCAGGTCACCCCTGAGCCAAGGCTATGACTCCACAAGGCACTCTCACCAATCCCAACTAAGGTATAACAACACATAGCTTAAGAAAAGTCCAATGGCACTGAATCCAACAACATCTCCACCTCACAACCTCTCATTCCCCTCATCTTGTCCCACCCAAGGAAATGTACCCCTTCATTTCTCAATAGTCCTTCAGTTGTACCACTTCCCTTCAAGGGCTTCAACAACAAGCCATCTAGGAAGTGTCAAATCTATGTGGCACTTGGAAAAAACATATTCTCTCGAAGAGTTTATAAGAACCCAAATAGGATAGAACACATGGACAACTATCTCATCAATTCCCCTCTCAAGGAAAAAGTATCTATAGGCCCAACAACATGCTTCTTCACACCCAAACAACCAAGGATTTACAGGGTTACAACTCTGTTGGCTTCAACTCCACTATGTTCTTCGGTTCTCTGACAATAGGGAACATAGTACCCTCTCTCAGACTAGTAGCAGTTTCAATGACTGACCAAGCCCCCCAAAACAAACTAATCATGAGGCTTAAGTATGCATGAAATTAACTTGACAAGTGGCCCATGAATAACCACTTCCTCTCACTTTGGAATGTGTCCCACTTCCAAGGAATTAGGATAAAACATCATCATGACATCAACTTAGTCTTGGACTTCTTAAGAAATAATTTATTATATCCCTTGGCTTATCCCCCTGGCTTAATCCATTCTCAAATTCCGTTAGCTCCCTTTCCCTCTCATGGAGTCCTAGCCCCCCATATTATTTATATCCCAAGGTATGAAACAATGGTGTATTTTTATTAATATGATATATTGCGATTACAAAAGAAAACTCTTGGCTCACTAGCCATAGCTTACAAGTTCATCGACCTTTTACTGCATAGGCTCACTAGACTAACACTCATACATACAAGGCACTTTGGCCCAAAAAAACTTGGCTCACTAGCCTATATAAACATATATACATTCATATACACAGTTACTACTTGGGGTATTACATTTCCTTCCCCTTATTTTATGCATTGTCCTTAGTGTATTATATTCAAAGTTCATTTCAAAATTATTTAAAAAAAATTCCAAAAAGATGCAGGTACTCTTCAATTTCAAAGGAACTTGAATTTCCTATCCAATATGCACACAAGATGAACTTGGAAGTTCCCTTATAGTGCCACCTAAATCACAATCCAATCAATTACACGATTAACATCAGACACATATTTTTTAAGCAATGATACATGAAAAAAATTATGCGCATGCATAGATGTAGGCAATGTCATCATATTGGTGACAAGACTAATCCTATCTAGGATTTCAAATGGCCCATAGTAGTTTGTTGTCAATTTTGAATAGTTCCCAAAATTCAGTGAACTTCTCCTTTCCTTCACTTTCAAAAACATGTTGGTCACCCACTTTAAATTGTCTATGCATTCTTCCTTTATCAGCATATCTTTTCTATCTATCTTGAGAATTCTTTAATTTATGCTTAATCTTGACCATCTCCTCCTCCATTCCTTGAGAAACTTAGGCCCAACCACTTCTCTATCTGTTGGATTATCCTATCTCACTAGTGTGTTCCACTTTCTTCCATAAAGTTCTTCAAATGGAATCATTTTTAACGATTCCTAATATCCATTGTTGTATGAAAATTTCACTAGATGGAGGTAGTCGTCCCACTTAGAAGGCCTATCCATAACATACATCATCATCCTATTTTCAATCACTTGATTGATTCTTTTTGTCTTCCCATCTATCTCTAGGTGATATATTGTAGTGAAGTTTAGATTTGTTCCAAATCCATTGAATAAACCTTTCCAAGATTTCGATGTGAACTTGGGATTTTTGTCAAACATAATTTCATTAGGTACATCATGAAGCCTAGAAATTTCTCTCATGTATAAGTCTACAATGTTTGTTTCCTTATGTGTCATCTTCACTGATTCAAAATGAGCTACATTTGTTAGCTTATCCACCGCCAACATGATGGAATCATGTTGCTTCACTATCCTGTGCAACTTGGTTATGAAATAAATTGTCACCACTTCCCATTTCCAATCAGGAATGGCCAATGGATGCAACAATCCAGCTAAATTTCCATGCATGACTTCTACTTTCTAACACTACATGCACTTGGATATGTATTGAGCTACATCCTTCTTCATACCTGGCCAAAAATATTGGCTTCTAACAATTGCAATAGTCTTATGATAACTTAGGTGCCCAACATAAGGCACATTGTGCATTTATCTTAGAAAAATACTTTTCATCTCCTATGTATGAGGCGCATATAATTTTCCCTTATACTTGAGGATTTCTTCCTCTTCCAATGCATAATCTTTAAACTTAGGATGAAATTTACCTTGATGTAATGCCTCTTTTTCTTTCACATATTGTTGATTTGATTTTGCATCTTCTATAATTTTGTCCTTTAAATTAGAAACATACATGCTTATGGCTAAAGCATGCATATCATGCACCCTCCTGTTGAGTGCATCAACCACTTTTTTCTCCTTTCCTTTGATATGATTTATATCAAATTCATATTCGCTGATGAATTCCATCCATTTTACCTATCTAGAATTTAAAGTTGATTGTTCAAATAAATACTTCTAACCACTATGGTATTTCCTCAATTTTAATTTACTACCCGCAAGGTAGTGCCTCCACATATTAAATGCATGAATCATGGTTTCAAACTCTAAATCATGCGTGGCATAGTTCCTTTCATGCTCCTTGATTTTTCTAGACTTGTAGGAAACCACATGACCATTCTGGGTAAGGACACCACCCAATACTTCTTTAAAAACATTAGTGCACAGCACAAAGTCTTCATTCCTATCAACAATATTTAGTACCGGTGCACTTGTCAACAATTATTTCAAATGAAGAAAAGCTTCTTCACATTCCTGAGTCCATTCAAACTTCACAACATTCTTCTACAAAGAAGTTATAGGATGTGCAATCTTTGAGAACCCTTTTATAAATATCATATATTAGACTACTAGTCCCATGAATGAACTGACTTATTTAACATTCCTTGGGGTTGGCCACTCTCTGATTACCTTGATCTTATATGGTTCCACTACTATGCTCTCATCTGAGAAAGGTGACCCAAATAATGGATTTGTTTATGATAAAATTATCAATTTCTCAACTTTGCATAAAGTTGATGCTCCTTTATCACCTTTAATACCACCCTTAAATGGTGTTCATGTTATTCTTTAGAACTAGAATAAATAAGTATGTCATCTAGGAAAACAATGAAAAACTTGTCCAAGTATTTTCTAAAAATACAATTCATCAAACACATGAATATAGCTAGTGAATTTGATAGCCCAAATTAAACCACTATGAACTCATAATGGCCATGCCTTGTTATAAAGTCTATCTTGATGATATCTTCCTCCTTAATCCTTACCTGAGGGTATCCTTCCTTGAGGTCAATATTGGAAAATATCTTGGCATCTTTCATATGATCAAAACGATCATCTATCCCTGGATAATGATACTTGTTCTTCACAGTTACCTTATTCAACTTCCTAAAATCAATGCACAACCATAAGTTTACATCCTTCTTATTTACAAAAATTATTGGAACACCCCAAGGTGAAACACTTGGGCATATTTACCCCTTCTTCAACAACTCTTCAAGTTGCATCTTAGTTTCTTAAGCTCCAGTGTGTTCATCCTGTAAGGTGTCTTGGATACTGGAGCTATGCCAAGAATTAAGTTAATGGAGAAATTTATATCTCTCTTAGGTGGAAAACCTAGTATCTCTCCAAAGACATATTCAAACTCACTCAACACTACAAAATATTCCATACTTGGAACCTTATCATTGGTTTCCTCTTCCATATGAATTGCATAAATATGGCATCCCTTCCTAACACTTCTTTTCAACTACCTAGATGAAATTTCTCTGACTATCACTGCTCTTGGAATTCCCTGAACTGATCTCAAGTTTTATCCTTCATCAATACAAGTGAAATCCATATTGTACCAGTCTAGGAAATCATGATGCTTCTCCATCCAATCCATACCAATTATGAAATCATAAGAACCTAATGGTATGATGTTTAAAACTACTTTTTTGCTAAGTCTATTCATGTCCAATGGACAATCCTTAACCAGTTCATTGATTCTTCTCTTAGATCCTATATCTAGATGAAATAACCACGATTTCCCATGCTTTATTCTTTGCAAATGAAATATCTCAACCAAATTAGGATATATTTAACTATGACTATCCTCTGAATCAATTAAAATTTCTATGGAATGATTGTTAATATTACCCTAAAAATTCAATCATATGAGATTAGAAATAAGCTTGTTTGTTGTCCAAGGTTATATAAATCCTTGGAATGTTCCTACCCATGTCCTCCACTATATCAACCTCCTTAATGTTGTGCATAGTCCTCCTTTCTCATTTGTGAGGGAAATATCTATACATGTGATATCCCTCACATCCCCAACATTTAATGGGTTGTTTTATTGGCCTTTTCCCCAAAGTCTCTGACATATTAGACTCATTTTGTGTTGGACAACCTTGTGGATTGTATATGAGGAAAGGTGGATGAAACCCTTTACTTATTTTCTTCATCTTTCCTTTATTTTTGTCAACCTATGCTCTTTGAAAGGTTGATCTTCCTTTATGTTGATCATAAAGGCACTAGGCTCTCCTTGTAGTTTCCTTTACTGCCTTGAGCTCATCATGTTGTATATTATTTCTATATATTGAAGGTGTCCCACTCAAGAACCTTTGTATCTTGAATTGTTCATTCTTGATGAATTAAACATACCTCAACAATTCTAGAAATCGTCTCTCATACCCATCCATGGGCATGCTCCCAAGCTTGAGTTCAAATAAATCCTGTGTATTCTTGCCACAATAATACTAGGACAAGTATTTCTTCTGGAAATACCTTTTGAACTACCTCCAAGTGATCTTATTCTCATCAAATTGATTGACTTGAATGAGTTGTTCCCACCACATTCATGTTTTTCCTTTTAGCTGTTAAATTGCAATTTTGGCTTCTACATGTGATGACTAATTGTGCAGTTGAAAATAATTCCTCATTCCCAACATCCATGCCTCTACATATTCATCCTTTTTGTTCTCACCATCAAAAGTAGGAGGTTTGATATTTTTCATCTCCCCTTGAAGCTCATCTACTCTACTCTTCCTCTTATAATGTCTAACATGAGACAAAAATAGGATGCTTCATGCTCTTGCAGTTGAGTGTCTTGGGGAGTGATGTTGATGTCTATCAACACTACTATATTCTTATCTTCTGGCATGAAGCATGTGATCCTCTACCTTCCTTGAATATGCTTCCTTATTTATATTCTTCTGCAAATTGTATAATCTCTACAGTATCTTGGTATTGATGTTGTTTTATTTTTCCTGAGCTCTCATAAGATTCTCATTATCATATTTGTAGATCAACACATTCCTTTGTAGATTATTTATTGTCTCCACCAAATCAATACTTCATTTTATGCCTTATATGTGCCCATTGGATTCAGTCTCATCATCTCCCAAGCTGACATTTATTCCTTTGAATTCATCCTCATGAGTATCCTCTATCTCATTGATCTTTATAATGAACTATTCTACATGTAACTTTAAGTCTTCACAATGACTAACCAACATAAAAATATGTTAGATTAGGCATATATACAAATCTGGAAAAATTCATATCCCATTTCCAATCCTTGAAGACCACCAAAAATCCTTCTTTTGAATTTCTAATGAAATATACTACCCGACATCTCTGAAATCTGGGTGAATAAATTGATTTTTCTCTTCCTTAATTTTCCATTGACTATTTGTTTGCTCAAGTCTAAGCTCTGAGCATAAATTTATGGTTGTCTAAAGTTCCTTTTCTTTCCCCAAACTTTGACAAAAAAAAAATGAAAAATTTGTCATAGCCTTGTTTTTGTGACACCTTTCTGACTTGGAATGGAAAATGTCAACTGATGTGGAAATTGGGTCCATGTGTCCTACTCCACAGCTTCCTTGTCATCCTCTTTGGTAACCTGGCCTTGCCCCGTCATCCTTTTATTCCATGTTGGTGCACGGATCATACACCTCATAATTTAACTCGGGTTTGGATATCTGGAGGTTCCAAAATCCTAGATATATATCCATATTAAAACCTCAATACTTTTGAATATCCAACCATCCATCAATTTTCAAAACCTCTGGATATCCAACCATTCAGAATATAGAACTTTATTAAAAGTCCCATTTTTCAGAAATCTTGGAGTTCCATATTTTTTGGATTTTCTCCCTTACAAACGCAAGTCCCACCTATACCCGCCTTTCATCTAGATCATGTCCCTTTAACCTTGAGGCATATGGTTCCACCTTGTCAAAGTTCCACATCCAACATCTGACATCCTCCTAAAGGTCCATTTATCTCAATTATGGATCTTGGGATATCCGGATGGTTTGGGTTCCACCGCACCTTTCCACCATCTGATATCTAATATCCAACATCTAGAACTTTTGAAAATTCCCCACTTAGTGTTTATCCCAATTTCCAAATCTCTGGATGGCTCTACTTTTTCTCACAATTCCACCTCAATGTTCCAACATTTGGCCTCCACCCCCCACAGCCTGCCACATGACTTTGTTGATGGGTCCTTCTCATTGATGTGTCATGTTGACGTGATCTACTAACATGGCATGTTGACTCAACAAGATGTCATGAAATTATTTTATGCACCCAACCCCTCCAAGGAAACATGCTCATCTGATGGATCAAATGGTGGACATTCATGTTGATCAACGACCTATATTAACATGGATTCCTAACCTGTGCAGTGTTTAGCAAGGTCCCCTATTCTCTGACAGATATAATGGTTGAGATCCATCTAATATAATGATTCATAATCATTTCATATTCAAATGTGTTGATAGTTATCTCAGTCATACCTATCTCTTTGAAATGTTAAATTACCTTATCTCGTGTTTTTCCCAAAAATCTAAACCTTGATGGGCGGTCAGGATTTACTCCTGATGTGATGGATGATCCTCAATCCCTCGATATTGTGCCATTGTGTTTATCCATTCGAAATAAAACAAATCCATGCCTCGCAATTTTTCTAAAACCTAAATTTTGATGGATAGTCAATATTTACTCTCGACATGATGGATGGTCCTCGTCCTCTCAAGCTTGCACCATCAGGCTTCTCTCTTCAGAATGACATTTTTTCGTTCCTCAAGATTCTTCTACAACTCAAATTTTGATGGAAAAATATGATCAAATATCTATACATGATGAACAATCCTCATCCTCGCGTGCTTGTGTCATTAGTATTTCCCCTTCGTAATGCATAACTTTACAAGTTTATTGTTTTCCCCGAAGTCTGAAACTGACAACACTATCAGGTTCTCTTATCAGAGTTCCACCCTCATGGTTCCACCAACCAGTCTCTGGTCTCAAGGTATGAGGTGTCATAACATAGGTTTTTATGTGCACACCCACTCAAATACCACCTATCCTTTGACTACCATCTATCATTCCCATGTCATCCTAGTGTCATCAATGCGAAAGATCCCCAAATTTTCCATAATTTTTATTTTTTCCAAATATTCTTAAAAATTCAAAATTATTCTCCCCGACCACCATGGAAATTTTTATTTTTTCCAAATATTCTTAAAAATTCAAAATTATTCTCCCCGACCACCATGGAAACTCTATAACTTATCTTCAGATGGAAAAATCATGCATTGTGCAGTAAGTTTTACCCCTACACCATAAAATCCAAACTCCTACATCAATTTCTCACAGAATTACACAACAAAAATTGGGGATTTTACTCAATTGCACCCAATTTCACCATGGAGGCTCTATGAACTCTTCAATTTCATTGTGGTTCTTGGTCCATAGAGATCTAGTGTTGTAAGCTTCACTTTTATGCCATGATGTAACATACCCAGCCACCAATTTGAGTCTGGTTACCTCAAAACGAGCTCTGATACCACAATGTAACATCATTAACTCTGACACAAAATTTCCCTATGATACCATCATTAAATTTTCTCATCATGGCTCTATAGCATTTGATGCGATTTTCCTTGCATAAATTACAATTATGCATCCCAAAAATAAAACTATTACATGCATAACTCATGTACAACAATAACTAAACATGCTAAGCATTCATCAATGTAATGTGCAAACAATTCAATAAACACAATGGAAAATAACACATTACATACACATAATATACACAAAAATTAAGAGTATAAATATGGAACTAATCTGTAAATGCAAAAACCAACTAGATCCAGACCTCTAACATTCCTCCCAGTCTTAGACAATATTTTTCAACACTTTCAACAACATGTCACCCTCGAGCCAGGGCTATGACTCCAACAGGGAAAAGGCACTCTCACCAATCCAACTAAGATATAACAACTCATAGCTCAATACAAGGCCAGTGACATTGACTCCAACAATAGTTCCACCTCATAGCCTCTCATTCACCTCATCTTGGCCCACCCAAAAAAGTGTACCCATTCACTTCTCAACATTCCTTTAGTTGTACCACTTCCCTTCTAGGGATTCAACAATAGGATGGCTAGGAAGTCTCAGAGCTCTTTGTAACTTGAAACATGCTACTACTCTCAAATATTTTATAGGAACCCACAAAGGCCAACACACAGGTAAAACTATCCTAGAAATTCCCCTCTCAAGGAGAAATGCTCCACATACATGACAACCTTCCTCTCCACACCCAAACCACCAAGGATTTATAGGGTTACAACTCCAATGGCTTTCAACTCCACTCTTTTCTCCAATTAATCACAAAAATGAACAAATAACCCTCTCTTAGATTGGAAACAGTTCGAAAGACTGACCAAGCCCCCAAAAACACACTAAACTCAAGGCTTAAGTATGCATGCAATTAAATTGACAAATGGCCCATGAATAACCTCTTCCTCTCACTTGAGAACTCATCCCACTTCCAAGGAATTAGGATAAAAAATCATGACATAAAATTCATCTTAGACTTATTAACGAATAATTTATTATATCCCTTGTATTAGCCCCCTATATTAAGCCCTTCTCATAAGTCCCTTATCCCCATTTCCCTCTTATGGAGTCCTAACCTCCCATACTCTTTTCATCTCGAGGTCTACAAGAGTGATTCATTTTTATTAATATGATAGAGTGTGATTGCAAAAGAAAAAGCTTGGCTCATTGGCCACAACTTATAGACTTACCACCCTCTTAGCACTTAGGTTCCTTGTCCTAACATTCATACATGCAAGGCACTCTAGCCCAAAAAAACCTTGGTCACTAGCCTCTATAAGCAGATATACATTCATATACATAGTTACTACCTGGGGTATTGCAACTCTATGAAGGTGATCCATCATATTAAGGTAGTAGTCAAGAGGTATTATAATATCATTTGGAAGGAAAACATGAATGGACAATGTAGGGGTGGATTTCTCAAGGTACCTCTCAATAGATAGGTATATGTGAGTACCCAAGTGTGAATTTCATATGCTACACTTGGCAATAATTACATGTGAGTGGGTTATAGATTAGTGTAAAAGGTTAGAGGGTACTAGGAATGGATTAGAGAGAAATAGGTTAGTGTGTTAATGGGTTAGATGACCAGTTGATTCATGAAATAGTTGGTTAGTTAGTTATGGGTCAATGGGTTAGGGAAAACTAGGGGTTGATGAGTTAACTTAGTGATTATTAGAGAACAATTAGTGAATTAGGGCCATTGAGGATTAATGACTTAGGGTGTCACTAGTTTAGGAGTTAATAGATTGGATTAGGGAGCTAGAGGGGTAACTAGTTAGTTGTTAGGATAGTCCTTTCTCACAATCACTTTAAATAATTTTTAAATAAATATTAAATTTTATTCCATTATTTTTAAATAACAATTTTTTGGGTTTAATTTAGTTCTTTCTTTATAATGATGTTTTTTTTCAAATAATTTTAATATTTTGTAAGTGTTCTAACTATTATAAAAAAAAATAATTAACACATAATGGAGTATAGACACAAAAAAAATCATAAAATGATTAACATATCGGATTTACTATTTCATATTAAAGATATTTTGTAAATTTTTAAACTTAAAAATTTTAAATCCTTTTCTTTATTACTACTATTTTCACAATTATAAAAAAATATAGAGTCTTAATTGTAATTTTTAAAATAAATTTCATTTCACTCGAATGGGATGATGATGAGTGGGATCGTGAATGCACATGCGATGTTCTTTTCCACCACTTCAACATGAAGTAATGACTCGTTGTGGGTCAAACATGGGAGGTCACTTCTGGAAGGCATGGGTGATGAAGTCTAAGAGAAGGATGGTACGTCACCTCTCATGCTAGTTGATGAATTCATGACACTCTTGAAATCTGAGGAGGAATGGTACAATGGGATGAGGTAAGGTGTAATGAGCGATTATTCTACAATGATGTGTAATATCCATAAGGACGAGCCCAAATTGTATTTATGAATTATAACATGTTTTGTAGGATGGTGAGCCAAGAAATTATAAGCTATGGGCTTATGTGTTTATTATGCAGGAGAGCCTAGTTATTAAAGGCTAGGAACATGTTTTGTACATGTAAATATTCATATTACTAATACAAAAACATCGTTGTGTGTAGACCGACCATGAATAATTAGTATGGGGGACTAAGCCCCACTAGGTTGGGTAAGGCAGAGGGGGCCGAGAGGTTGGAAAGAGGGGCTAATCCTAAGGGCTTAATTCCAAGAGAATAATATTTTTTTATTATTCCAAAATCTGATTAGAAGGATATGTTTTTATCCTAAGTTCCTTTGGGAAGAGGGAATGACTTCCAAATGGAAAGGAATGTGCTTCATGAGCAACATATGTCAGCCCAGGCACATGTAGTTTTAAGGGGGGGCACCCACTCATTCACTCTCTCACTAACGCAGAGGTTCACGCATAGAAAGTTTCAACTCTCATGCTCTCACCATATTCTCTATGCTAGACCAATCTACCCCATCTCTCCTCACGAGTTCACTCACGCACTGAGCAAGCACACAACCATCCAATTATGCCATTGTTGAACCCATGGCCATTGTGCACCTCCGTAATTTACTGATTCGTCCCTTGCCTTACCCAACTTTGCTATTTTGGTTTGAAGAGGTGGGTTTTCAAGCCTGTGGTTGAAGAGGCGGGTTGTCAGACCTGTGAGCAATTATCTCCCCAGGTGAGAGAGGTTGTTGTGGATTGAAGAAGCAGGTTTTTGGGCATGTGAGAAACTCTCTCTAGGTGAGAGAGTATACTGAGGAAATGATTTCTCCTGGAGGGAATCCCGTAGCTGCTACAAATCTCTAAGATTTTTGGTTCGGCCTGTTGCTGAAGCCCCGGAAGGGAGGTGGAGCAATTGATGGACTATGTGAGAGTGAAGGTGTATACTCCTGGGGTAGGATAGGCATGTGGGGAATGAGAGTCTGTGAGAAGTGGTTGTAAGTGGCTCCTAGGAGAGAATCCTTCTTCTTAACTGTGTGACTTTCCTATTGACCTTACCTAGCCTAGGAATCCCTTTCCCGGTGGAGTTTAGTCCCAGCTCGGGGGTGACCCACTACTCAGAGTGATGCGTAGTGTGTTCTAAGGCTAGGAGGTTCATGGAAGGTCTGCACGCAGCTGGTGGTCCTCCATAAAAAGATAAGTACCACTTCTATGTCCATTACATGTTGTGTATTGTTTATTTTTATATTGATGAGTATGGCATGTATATGTTGTATGTATGGGCTTATTGTTATTTTCTACATGGATCTGTGTATTAGAAGATATGTTGTTTGTTATGCATGTCTATGATTCTTGAAATGTTATCATGTGTTCTGTTGCATGTATGAATTACTATCAATTCCACAGGTATCTGTATGGTAGCATTAATTCTATGTTATTTGTTTTAAATTCATTAGAAATGCATTACACATGCACACACACACGCACACACACACACACACACACACACACATATGTATGTATGTTTCGGGGATACCACAAAATGGTATCGGAGCTAAGTGAAGTGTCTGAGTAGAGGCGTTTCTTGCCCGATTAGTGGCTAGAGACATTACAAAATGGTATCAGATCCAAGGTTCAAGCACTAAGCCTGGATGGGTTGGATAAGTGGTCATTGGAACCAAGGTTTCAGGTGGAAATTGTGTCAAGAGGAACAATTTTTGAAACTTAGAACATTCCTGAGTGCCAAGAGGTTACCTTGGTCATGTTACTAAGCTCAGGAGGTGTAGCAGTATTATAAAACCATGACAAACATGGTATTGGGCCGCAGGGTAATGTGGTCCATAGGATCTGTTCAGGAGAAGGAGTACAATTCATGACCGTCAAATATGGAGAAAAGTGCAGGAGGGTTAACCTTTAAGTCCTTTAGAATTTGAGACTTCGATGAAGTTATGTGTTATAGAGAAAAAGAGGCTGAAGGCTCGAATCTCCGAAGTCCAGAGCCAATACAAACCGTCCATCGAAGAGATGTGTGTCAACTGATTAACTTATTTGTGAATTCAGTGTTCGGGAATAGTGGATTGTGGTAGAGAGAAAACTCTTGGAGCTCCAAAGTCCAGAGTTAATCTAGACCGTCCGTCAAGAGGGATACGTGTCATCATATTGGCTTGTTTGGGATTTCAGCGTTCAGGAAAATTAGTGTATGTCGGGGTGAGAACTCCCGAATACTGAAGCTATGAAGCCCAAAAGAGTCGAAGTAGTGATTCATGATGATGTCACTTGGATTGGCGTGGACACATGGGTTGTGTGCCACATGTCAGTGGGTTTCAAACCCATGGAATATTGAAATTCCATTTGGAATGTGACACGTGTCACCCATCTGATTGGGCCACCTGTCAACCACTAGTATTCTACCATGTGGCACTCCATATGATCATGGTTAGTGAGGCCCTAAGGTTACATAACATATTTAAAGGTCAATATATGGTGAGTCCACATTGGCATTGATCACAATACATCAAGATCGATGAACATGAGGCATTGCGGGGACCCAATTTGTGCGGGAGTTAATTCCCCAAGGCGGCCCTGCAATCCAAACCATGGTTTTATTGAGGGGTTACATGTCAATGTCTGAGGAATTACGGGGCGATAGGTGGGTTACTCCAAAACCATCGATGCATTCCCCCACAATTTGAAAGTGGTAAAGATTTATGTGGCATGTTAGTGTTCGAACATTGAAACCTTGGGGCCTAGAGGACTCGTGGCACTAGATGTGGCAGTCTGGAGACCAGACTCTCTAGAATAATTGTGTTATGTTATGCAGTGGAGGAACCCCCCACTGTTAAAGGAAGAAAGGCAAGAGGCGAGGGGTGTGGAATTGATTACAAGCCATTGATTTGAGCATTGATGATCACAGCCGATGAGACTTCCATGAAGATTAACCACTATACGACAATAATCATATCCGCTTGTTGAGGGTTATATCACATCTCAATCATTGGATGTTTATGAACAGTGGACCATAGATCCACTCCCCAAACTTCTCGAGCATGCCCATTTGTCACTCTGAGGAGTTACAATGACTTGGGTTAGGAACTTCCGAAGCCCAGAGGCCCGAAATCCTGAATAAGTGCCTATCGACCTAGCGCTTGGCCATAGCCCGTGGTCACATGGGTTGGGGGCTAAGAGAAAGGGGCTAGTGTCTGAAACGTTTTGCAAAATAGAGCAGAGATCAGAAAGAAAATATATGCAGGGATTCTTGATTGATCGAGAACTGCAGAATAAAATCTAAAAGTTTTCTTTGAATTAGATTGGGTTATGAATACCGTGGAATTTGTTAAGGATTGATGGCCTGACAAATTTTGGTTGACTGCACATTGATTTTGTAGAGTTAAACAAACATCTAAATCAGATAAGGATCAACATAGAGTGCAGAGAAATGGGGGATGCACAAGAGGCTTACAGTTCGGAAGACAAAGTTAGAGGAATAAATGATCAATTGGATAAAGAAGGATCAAACTCTCATGGTCACAGAGAGGAAAAGATGATAACTTGGACACGATGAAAATCATTGAAAGATTGCAGAAAGATGTCCAGACCCACCGAGAAGATAACATAAATCTCATGAAATCCAGGGAACAACAGGGAGACTTCAACATAAATTTGATATAGAGCCTGGAAAGGATAGAAAACAATTTGGATAAGGAAAGTGACTCCAGTAAATTAGGAATTCATGGGTTTCCTGAAGAGAAGAGGAAATCAAGGAGTGTTGGCAAACACCATCATCACTCCCAAGGGAACTCCAAGAGGAGGGAACATAGTAGTTCAAGCCCATATCCTACCAGAAAGCATATGATATATGGATTGGATGAACTAAAGGGTGAAATGAACAAGATTAAAACTCCTACATTTGATGGAGAGCACAAGAAGGAGGAATATGTTGAGACATGGCTGCTTGGCATGAGGAAATATTTCCAACTGCAGAATTACTCCTCTCATGCTGAAGGGAGAATTTCAATGTATCAAATAAAATAAAATGCATCCATGTGGTGGGACCAACTTATGCAGATGCAACACATTAAAGAGAAAAATGTTACTTGGACGGAATTCAAGAAGTATTTTGAAAAGAAATACTTGACTATGACAGAAAGATGAAATATTTATTTGAACTCAAGCTGGGAAGCATGAAAATAGATGAGTATGAAAGAAGGTTCCTGGAGTTGTTGAAGTATGTTCCTTTCATAAAATATGAGACTGTCAAAATCCAAAGATATTTGAGTGGGTTTCCATATTTCATTAGTGACAAGATCCAATATGATGATCCTAAAACTATTGAAGAAACCATAAGGAGAGAAAAATTACTATATGATCAGCATCAAGGAAAGCCAACTTTCCAAAAAGCTTGATAAGACAAGAAGAAATTCAAGATGTATCAGAGGATCAAGGGAACTAAGACATCCTTTTTTTCAGAAATAGCCTTCAAGGACAACCAGGTCTTAAAGAGCCTGGAAAGGCTGAAGTAGGTGGGAAAATGCCAAGACAACCACCTATGGAATGTTGGGGTTGTAAAGGAAATCATAGGTACATAGATTGGCCCCACAGAAATGACAAAGTGAGATTTGTCCACAATGTTCAGCAAGAATAAATAGTGGAGGACATGGGAAGAAGTGTACCAAGGATCTATGGATCCCTGGAAAACAAGAAAGAAGAATATCAATCACATATGATTGAAGTGGAAGGTATGATCAACAACCAAACCATTACTATTTTAATTGATTCAGGAGCTAGTCATAGTTATATAGATCCTAGAATGGTGGAAAGTTTGCATATGCCAAGAAGAAATCATGGAAAATCTTGATTAGTGCAGCTAAATACAGGATCCAAGAGAAAGGTTGTTGAGTTGGTTAAGTCATGTCCAGTGGACTTGAATGGACTGAGCACAAGGAATGAATTGAACATCTTACCTTTAGGTTCCTATGTCTGTCTAATTGGGATGGATTGGTTGGAATAGCACCATGCCATATTAGACTATCATAACAAGGCATTCACTTTCCTAGATGAGGAAGGAAACCTAAGGAAAGTGCAAGGAATACCAAGGGCAGTGACTATCATAGAAATCTCATAATGCAGTTGAAAAAGTGCTACATGAAGGGTTGTCAAATATTTGAATCCCATATGGAGGAAGCACCTAAGGATAAGGTGTCAAATATTGAAGACCATGTAGTTCTGGAAGATTTTGAGGATGTATTCAAGGAGGTACCAGGACTACCCCCAGAGAGAGATATTGATTTCTCTATAAACCTGATGCCTAGAGAAGCTCCCGTGTCAAAAACTCCTTACAAAATGAGTACACCGGAGTTGAAGGAGTTGCAAATGCAGCTTGAAGAACTTTTGAAGAAGGGATATATACGCCCAAGTGTATCACCTTGGGGTTCTCTGGTCTTGCTCGTAAATAAGAAAGATGGGACATTGATATTGTGCATCAATTTTAGACAGTTGACTAAAGTTACTATAAAGAACAAGTATCCCTTGCCAAGGATCGATGATCTCTTTGATTAGTTGAAGGATGCCAATATATTTTCAAAAAATATCTCAGGTCAAGGTACCATCAGGTAAGAATAAAGGATGAAAACATCAACAAGACCACCTTCAGAAAAAGGTATGGTCATTATGAATTCACAGTGGTGACATTTGGGTTATCAAATGCACCTGTTGTTTTCATGTGCCTAATGAATGGTGTATTCAAAGAATATCTAGACAAGTTTGTCATAGTCTTTTTGGATGACATCCTGGTGTATTACAAGTCGGAGGAAGAGCATGAACATCATCTGAGGATGGTGTTGCAAGTGTTAAGAGAGCATCGGTTATATGACAAATTGAGCAAGTGCTCATTTTATCAAAAGAAGATTCATTATTTGGGACATATCATTTCAGAGGAAGGGATACAGTGGACCCTGAGAGGATAGAGGCCATTAGAGGATGGTCAACACCTAATAATGTGACCAAAGTCAAATCCTTTATGGGTCTAGCTGGATATTACAGGAGTTTCATTGCACGGTTTTCGAAAATTTCTCACCCAATCACTTCATTGCAAAGGAAGGGGGTAAAATTTCAGTGGACAGAAGAGTGTGAAAAGAGATTCTAGCATTTGAAGTAGTTTTTAACCAGTTCTCCAATCCTGAGGATTGCAAATTCGAATGAAGATTTTGTAGTGTGTAGAGATGTGTGCAAAGAAGGACTAGGGTGAGTCCTCAGTCAGAATGGATTTGTGGTATGTTATGAATCCAGAAAGATGAAGGAACATGAAAAGAACTATGGAACTCATGATTTGGAGTTCGCAGCCATAGTGCACGCCCTGAAGAAATGGAGGCACTACCTCATGGTAAGGATGTTTGAACTGAGGATAGACCATAACGGTCTGAAGTATTTGTTTGATTAGCCAAACTTGAATGCTAGACAGAGTAGATGGTTGGAATTCATTTATGAGTATGACTTTGATATAAATCATATCAAAGGAAAGGATAACAAAGTGGTTGATGCACTCAATAGGAGAGTACATGAGTTACATGCTACAACCATTATCATGTACCAATTAGATTTGAAAGAAAGAATTGTAGAGGCTACAAAATCAGATTTGTAGTACATGGAATTGGTAACAAAATTGTAGCAAGGTAAAATGCAGAAGAAAGTTGAAGATTATAAATTGGACGTTGATGGAACACTCTTGTACAAAAATAGAATTTATGTACCTAATTTCCAAGAATTGAGAATTATGATCTTGAAAGAAAAGAATAATGTTCCTTATGCTGGACACCCTCGATATCAGAAAATAGTGGCAGTAGTCAAGAGACATTACTTTTGGCCAGGTATGAAGAAGGAAATTGTAGAATACATCGCCATATGTATGGAGTGTTAGAAGATCAAAGTTGAACATAGGCACCTAGCAGGGTTGCTACAACCTTTACCCATTCCTGAGTGGAAGTGGGAAGTGCTGACAATGGATTTCATCACAGGATTTCCCAGAACAAGCAAGCAACATGATTCCACCATGGTGGCGATGGATAAGATTAGGAAATCTGCCCATTTTATTCCATTTAAAACTACTCACAAGGAAGCTAATGTTGTTGATATATATATGAAGGAAGTAACACGATTGCAAGGTATTCCCAAGACAATTGTGTCTGACGGAGACCCAAAATTTACCTCTAATTTTTGGAGAGGGTCATTCAAAGGGTTCATAACAAATATGAAATTCATCACAGCCTATCATCCTGAGTCTAATGGGGAAAAGGAAAGGGTGAACCAAGTGATAGAGGACATGCTAACGATGTATGTGATGGAAAAACCATCTAAATGGGAAGAATACCTACACTTGGTAGAATTTTCCTACAACAATGGGTATCAAGAATCATTGAAGATGAGCCCATTTGAAGCACTTTATGGCAGAAAGTGAAACACACCAATAAGCTGGGACAACCCAACTGATAGGGGAGTGATTGGGCCAGAGTTGCTCAAGGAAATGGAAGAGAAAATACTAAATATTAAGCAGAATTTGAAGGTTGCCCAAGAAAGACAGAAACTTTATGTTGATAAGAACAAAACCCAGAGGGAGATTAAAGTGGGTGATCATGTTTTCTTGAAAGTGAAAGCCAACAAAATTTCCCTAAAGCTGGGAAATTGTTCCAAGTTGGAAGCCAGAGATTGTAGTCCATTTGAAATCCTAGAAAGGATTGGACCAGTTGCATATATGCTTGCATTTCCTGCATCCATGATTGTACATAAGGTGTTTCATGTTTAATTACTTAAGAAATATATACCTTATGCTAATCATGTTATTGATTGGAATGTGATTCAGGTGGAGAAAGAAGGTGTCTTGCAAGTACATCCGGTGCGCATATTGGATCAGAAGATAAAACAACTCCAGAATCAATCCATAGGGCTTGTAAAGGTCCAATGGACCCTGTACCATCCTAAGGATGTGACATGGGAGCATGAGGATGCTATGAGGGTAGAATACCCACATCTTTTTGAAGATTTTGAAAATCTTGTTGATGTTGTGTAAATAAGTTGCAATGAGGACAGTCAAAAAATAAGGGGAGGGAATTGTAATGTCCCCAAGGATGAGCCCCAGTTGTATTTATGAATTGTAACATGTTTTGTAGGATGGTGAGCCAAGCAATTATAAGCTATGGGCTTATGTGTTTATTAGGCCAGAGAGCCTAGGTGTTAAAGGCCAGGAGCCTGTTTTGTACATGTAAATATTCATATTATTAATATAAAAACATCGTTGTGTGTAGACCGACCATGAAGAAAGAGTATGGGGGACTAAGATCCACTAGGCTAGGTAAGGGAGAGGGGGTTGAGAGGTTGGAAAGAGGGGCTAAGCCTAAGGACGTCTAAGAGAATAATAATTTAGTATTATTCCAAAAGATTATTAGAAGGATATGTTTTTATCCTAAGTTCCTTTGGGAAGAGAGGATGACTTCTAAATGGAAGGTGTTAACTCCCAAAACGAAACCGTCCTTTCGGCCGAGTTTTGGGTGGATATCATAACTTTGGGTAGTAGCTTCAAGTCATTTTTGAGTTTTTCAGTTCAGAAAAGTTTTGGTTTTTGGTGTGTCTTAGGAAATAATTGAAAATAAAGTCTTCTATTTCGGAAATGTGACTGTTTACTTTCAACAGCTAACATTATGTAAAAAGGCTTATTGTGTGCTGTGGAAAGCGATAGCTTTCAACAGCTAACAACGTTGTTTCATCAGTTCAAGGTGTTGTGGAAAGTAACGAGGCGCGAGAAGCTCGACAGACAGTTCGCACGTGGCACGATACGGAGAATATTTGCTTTCGCGCTAAGAAATTTTTAAATGATGTGGCACGTGGTTTTGCTTTCC
>ML778115.1:125069-148512 GCA_009831015.1 Picea engelmannii | reverse complement strand
TTCTTCACACCTATTTTGTTATCTAGCCTCTGATTTACAGTTCCTAAAAGCACTGGTTCATTTAGTTATCTGATAAATAATCTTTTCATTGCACTATCTTAGTATCCCATTGATCCACCTATTGAAAACAATCCATTTCTTAATTTACCAGGCATACTTAGTTTACAACCCTAAGTAGTTTCCTGGAGTGCTAACAGAAGGGAGCGTCCTTCATGAGAGACATGTGTCAACTCAGGCACATGCATTTTTAAGGGGGGGCACTCACTCACTCACTCACGTAGAGGTTCATGCACAGAAAGTTTTATCTCTCACGCTCTCACCATCTTCTCTATGCTAGACCAGTCTACCCCATCTCTCCTCACAAGTTCACTCACACACTTAGCAAGCACACAACCAACCAATTCTGCCATTGATGAACTTTTGGCCATTGTACACCTCCGTAATTTAATGAGTCATCCCTTTCCTTACCCGAATTTGCTATTTTGTTTTGAAGATGCGAGTTGTCAAGCCCATGGTTGAAGAGGCAAGTTGTTAGGCCTGTGAGAAATTCTCTCTCCAGGAGAGAGAGGTTGTTGTGGATTGAAGAAGCAGGTTGCTAGGCCTATGAGAAACTCTCTCTAGGTGAGAGAGTGTGTTGAGAAAGTGAATTCTCCTGGATGGAGTTCCATAGTTGCTATAGAGCTCTAAGAATTCTAGTATGGCCTGTTGCTGAAGCCTCGGAAGGGAGGTGGAGCAGCCAATGGAATGTGTGAAAGTGAAGGTGTATACTCCTAGGGTGGGACGGGCATGTGGGGAATGAGATTTTGTGAGAAGTGGGCATAAGTGGCTCCTGGGAGAGAATCCTTCCTCTTAACTGTGTGACTTTCCTATTGACCTTGCCTATCTTAGGAATCCCTTGCCCGGTGGAGTTTAGTCCCAGCTCGGGGGTGACCCACTGTTGAGAGTGATGAGCAGCATGGTCTAAGGTTGGGAGGTTTGTGGAAGGTCTACACATAGTTGGTGGTCCTCCATAAAAAGATAAGTACCACTTCTATGTTCATTACATGTTGTGTATTGTTTATGTTTATATTGATGAGTATGGCCTGTATATGTTGTATGTATGGGCTTATTGTTATTTTCCGCATGGATCTTTGTATTAGAAGATATGTTGTTTCTTATGCATGTGTGTGATTCTTGCAATTTTATCATGTGGTCTGTTGCATCTATGAATTATTTCCAATTCCACAGGAGTTAGTATGGTAGCAGTAATTCTGTGTTATTTGTTTTAAATTCATTAGAAATGCATTACACACACAGACACACACACACACACACACACACACACACACACACACACACACACACACACACACATATATAAGTATGTTCTGGGGATACCAAAAAATAGTATTAGAGCTAAGTGAAGTGTCCGAGTAGTGGCGTTTCTCGGCTAGTTGGTGGCTAGGGATGTTACATGATGAAAGGGGGTATAGAGAAGCAGATGAAGTATCATGCTCTGAGAAGGTGGGAGGGATATGTTCTAGGAATGATTGATACAATGAGAGATCTAGTGTTATTTATTTATGAGGATGATGGAGATGATTTGGTGGGGATGAATTGGATATGGGATAGAAAACAATGTTTCTCTAGTAGTGGCTCTTTTCTGTTAGGGAGGAGTTGATCTAGGAAAACCTGTGAAGAGCATGGTTGGAAGGATTCAAGTCTGTTTGGTGGGTCATGGGTCTTAGAGGTGGCTTGGTTGGTAGAGGTATTATGGTTCCAGTATCACTATATACCTGAAAGAGGGGGTCAAGGAATAGAGTTGGAGGTGGTTTCTTTTGAGGTGACTTCGCATTTATTTCAACACCCAGGTGACGAGTGGTGTTGCTTCTCTGAGTGGGTTGAAAATGAGGTTTGAGTTTCATCTGTGTCAGGCACTCAATATGGCTAGATAATTTGGCAAGGGTAGGAGAGAAAGGAAAAACAAAGGGAAAGGGGGAGCAAGTAATGCATCATCCTCATGGGATTAGGTATCAAGGACTAGGGCAAAGCAAGAAGATAGAGAAGATAGGAAGTATGAAGATAATTGCTCAGCCAGGACAAATGAGGAGGTGGAGGAAGTGGAGGCAGTAGTCATAGTGAAGCGGGGGTTGATTTCACATGCGCATATTTTAGAGGAGGTTTGGGAGTGGGTGGAGAACCCTATCTATTCTCAGACTTGGGATATGGAGTATTTTAGGATTGTTGAGACATATTGGCTAGTTAAAAATTTAGTGGCTCAAGTGACAGAGAAGGCCAAGGAAGACCAACAGGAAATCCTCCACAGCCTCAAGATCTTTGAGGGGAAATTTGAAGTTTTTTGTTAGATGGTATTTGAGGTCAGGATCATTATCTCAAAGGTGGTAGGTGAGGACGGAAAAGGATAGAAAGGAGAAGGCTCTACCAATTTAGTGGGGATGTGTGACAATATGATCGAGGTGGATAATGATCTTCAACAACTAGAGCAGTCCCTAGACAAGAATCAGAACATCGAGTTGGTGCTAGAGGTGGCAAAGGAGGAATCTACATCTCCTCTAAGCATTGGATAATAGGGTTGATAATGTCTTTATGTGTTAAAAAATAGTCAATATGAGTAGCTATAAACTATTATATGAGATAGTCTCTCTTTTTTCTTCTCTAAGGAAGGAAAAACTTATGATTAGTAAAACTTTGATGGCAATCCCTAGTTGGGGATCTAGTTTTCTTTATATGCAAATCCCAACTAGGGGATGGATGTAAGACTCTCCTTTTTCAGTATATAATAGATAGATGATCGATGCGTTTTTAGCTTAGAAAAAAATCAAATTTATTAATAGGAAAAAATTATTATAAAACAATATAACAAATTATTTATGATCTTATTATTTTTAGATTTTAAAAATTGATGTTATCACTTTTAGATTTTTTAAAGTTTTATGTATCTATAAAATATTAAAATAAATACCCGCAAGGGTTTAGACCGACTAACAAGTGTCGTGTAAATGGAAGGAAATATCTAAAGGAGATCTCAAGTTCGATTCTCACCTTGATTTACTCATGCCCCATGCTTATGGGTTGTGTGGACGATTCCACCAGTATATATATATATATATATATATATATATATATATATATATATATATATATATATATATATATATATATATATATATATATATAACTTTTTAAAAGTTTATGTATCTATAAATAAAAAAATAAATATTTTTTTATAACTTTTCAAAAGTTTCGTATTTTATAAACTTTTTAAAATATGGATTTTTTCAATATTTATAAAATTGTAATTATATATTGCTAGCATCTAAATGTGCCTATGTTGGTTTGTAAATTTAGCGATCAGAGGTGGTTACCATAAGTATATCAAACCTATTTTTTTGGAAGAATGGATCAGAGCTCCTATCAAGTCTTTGAAAAATGCCTCAGTGATATGGAAGGTTGTTGTTATGTCCTTCCTCTTGATAGGAAATTGGTTAGTTTGAAAGGTTGGGAATGGAACTAGAATGAGGCTGGGGGGATCCTTAGGTGGGGTTTGGATATAACTATGTTATTCCTAGAAACATGGTCTCTTATCTTAGAGATAGGGGGATAATTTTCCTATCTTAAGTGGATAAATTAGATTCAACTACAGTTTGGAGGCAAGATTGGACGATTTCGAACAAATTTATCTTTAATGATTTTGAAGGTTAGATGCGGAATAATTATTTAGTAGTACTAAGGAGTACACATGTAAGGACAAAAGAGCAGGATGATGAGTTGGTTTGGTCTCATAATCTTGTTGGTGGTAGATATACTCCTTAGTTGGGTCATAAATTGATAAAATAAGAGCAAGATACTCTAGAGGAGGAGTGGTGGTTCAAAAAAATATAGAAATTTAACGTCCCATAAAATCAAGGATATTTATGTGGATTATTCTTAGGGATAGAGTCCCAACATGGGACTTCATGCATAGGAAAAGATAGCAGGGTCATGGAAGATGTGATATCCATAAGGTATGCAAGGAACCTTCCTTACATATGCTTGTTTCCTGGTCTTACCTTGGATCTGTGTGGAAGGAAGTGGAAGGTGTTATTGGTATTAGAAATTTATGAATAACTTTGTCTATAAATGACTATATTAAGAATTGGCATGGAAATGTTTCTCTAAACCCATTTAAGTCTCTTTCTATCATTTTTTCTTTCGGGGACTATTTGAGTAGGAACTCTATCTTGTTTCAAGACATATTTATTTCTCCATGTGTTTATGTTTCCTGGAGTTTATCAATCATTAAAAGTTTTAAGCAAGTAAGAAAGGGGAAACCACCCAGGGTAGTGGTATATAAGGTTATTGATAAATTTATTAGTTTGTCATTGTTATATGGGGATTCTCAAGGGGATATACCATTAGGTGGTGTTGCTTAGATTATATATCTCTCGTATCAACACTCTATAAAATTCAAGACTAGTATAGGGATGAGTAAAAATAACAAAGAGTAATTGTTAGCCCTCAAACTTTTCTTATCTTTAGTTTCCCAAAGATGTGTTCATAAATTGCAAGTGATGAGGGACTCTTTATTGGTGATAAGCATTAAGGGATCACACAATTTGCATAGTTTTCATTTGGTTCTTAATTTTGAAGAGATTCTTAATATCAAATCATTTTTTAATGAGATCTATTTTTTCCATATCTTTAGAGAAATAATATATTGGTAGATGCTTTGTTGAAGGAAGGATTGCAGATGTCTCCGGGCCCTTTTTCATATTTGGGAGAACTAGAGGGACTTCCTTGTTGAATTTTTTTTAAGCCCTTTTATATACATTGTTTAATATTTGGAAATGTTGGTGAATTTATTTTTTTGTATTTTCATTTTGTGGATCTAAATTTTTCAAGTGTATATATGTAGTATTAAAATCCTTATATGTGGAGAGAAGTACAAACTCTTTGAATTTTTTGTTTGAAAATGGAATATTAATAATGATGCATTTATGATAAAAAAAAGTGTATCCTTGTAGTACCCGGTTTTGAAAAATTCTCTAAATACCAACTAACATTTACAAAATGTAATTTTTTAATTCAATAATAAATTTACGATTTTTTTTCCTATGCAAAAAAGTATAAAGATCCTACTTGTCAATATGAGTTTAGTGAAACCTTTTTTACCTTTGGTTTTTTTGTGACCCATGAAAAAAATACAAAGATACAAATCCCAATTTTAATGTAAGAATGTCGTAATAATATACCTTATCCATTTCCTAAATAATTAAATACTTTGTCTGTTTATTAAATAATTCTAGGTAGTTCCAAGTTCTTCCTGTTTCCAATGTACTCTTTGACCATGTTTAGATAAAAAGAACTCACAGCTAGGTCCATATCCTCACAATGTACTTCTTCTATTTTTATTCAATATACCACTCTCAATGCTCTATACTACTATGGAACAATACCCAATACAATAAGAATGGAACCCCTTCCTATCCTAGTAGCCCAATATTAGTAATGTCTTAATAGTTGTCCAGGGTTACGTTGATGGGCCAAATTGTCCTATCAAGAAGGTAAGGGAGAGTGCCTGATGGAAAGCCCCAATAAGGCTCACTCTCATTTGGAATAGAACTTTTGACCAGTGTGTGGGCCTGGTTGTGACTCGATTAATTAAGGGAGAGAGAAGACAATTGAATTTCTTCTCTCAATTTTATCTAAATCATGATCTAATTCTCTAGAGCATAAAATAAATTAAAAGTTCTAATCTATGTTTATTCTACTCTAACCTATCCTGATTAAGAGAAAGACTAGCAAAAATGAATACAGTTAAGGATAGTGTTATTGAAAGAAGAAATAGTTCATGTCAATCAACAACACATTAAGATAATGAAATTGCAAATTTGATCACAATTAGTTGCAGATAAAACTTGTAACATCACCACTGTATTCATAATAAATCATGATAGTATGAGAAATTCTAAACACAATACATAGAAACAGTTCATACTAAAATCATTTAGAAAAAACCCACAACAAACATATCACTAGAAAAGTCCCTAATATGTTTGACAATAGTTATGAACCCAAATGCATTTTTCTTCTTATTCATAAAGAGATAATAGTACCATCCATATGTACAATCCACAAAAGTCCTTATATCTTACTAGGAGCTCTCTTTTATAAGACAAGAGAGTATATTTACATTCCGTAAATGTCATCATTCCATATGACAATTACCTCTTTTCATTTCTCATTCTCCTACTTTGGATTATTCAGAATTTTAAATTGCAAAATTTTACAAAAAAAGTGGGAATGTCAAGCATTTCCCGATTTTGGATGATCTGTAAAGTTGGACCATGATGCGTATGTTTGGATGATCTTATTTATCCTATATAAAAAAATTTCCTCAAGATCCATATCGTCATCACATATCCTGTCAAAGACCTCTTCCTTCAAGTCTTTCCTTTTTTTCTTTATAAAATATTATGTCACCAACATACACTTCATTGGTTGGCTCATGTACTGATTGGAAATTTCTATGTTGATTTTGTCCAACACTTCGATTCCCTTCTTGGACTTCTCTCTAATGGTTGACACTTGGTTTGTCATGGATTCACTTGGTCCTACTACATCTAGTTACTCATTTAGTGGCATGTGGAACATCTCCAAGATTTCATCAACTGCGTTCCACATCCTTATGCATGTTTCCTTAGCATTGCTTATTTTTCCTTGCACATCAGGGTACATGTTCTTCCATTTGTCCAGTAGAATTTTTTTTTTGTCCTAATCCCTCATGGTAAACCTAAGCAATGTCATAGGGGTTATCTTGTATGCATTCTTCCAGTGCTTTATCCTTTCGAATGCTTGTTCCAAATCCTTGTATTGGCCTTTTATTTCTCCCAGATAATCAGTCAATTTTGCAATTTCCTCATTGTAGGCCTCCATGAAGAAATCCACATGTATCTCTTTTAGATGATCATTAATTTCAGCAGTTGTTTGGGGATTTTGATCACAAGGGTGAGTAAAATAGAGTCCCTTAACTACCCATGTAAACTAGTAATGCATAATAGAAGATGGTTAGCAAGTTAGTGGAGCTGCAAGCTATAAAACAAGATATAAAGCAAGCAAATAGAAACTAAGAATAAGAAACAAACTAAACTAACATAAACAAGGGATACATGAAATTGAGCACATGAAATGGTTACCCAATAGAACAAAATCTTTGAATTGAATGCACAAAGAGGAGAAACATGGGACAATGAATCCCCTATTCCTCCTAAGGGAGGGTCCTTTGATCCCTCAAAAAATAGAGCTATCACTCTCCAATTGTGAGTCTAAAATGGTGAAAAATACCCAAAGCTTATCTTCACAATAGGTGTAAATCTTTATCAATGGTACACTAACTCAAAACTAATAGCTCAAGGGAAAGATGGCTTTCTCCAAGATAATTATGAACAACATAACAATGCTATGGATTCTTCTTATTTTTTGCATACAATGATCCTCTATTTATCGGAGGATGGAAATATGTTTTTCAACTAGTTACAAGTGTGAATGGGAGGCCTTTGGACGTACCTCCCATCCATTTCAGTGATCCCAAGGTGGAATTTTAGGGCGATTTTGGGGTATGGTTGAGATCTACTTCATCCCAGAAGTGGTTGAAGCCTGACCAAAATCATCAATGCATCATTTCCGCATGCATGTGGGTTTCTTGATTGTCAGTCACACGAACTGCGCACTGTTCATGTTGTACGTTGTTTTATCCTGTGCGGATGCACGTGCGTTGTCTTTGTTGAATGTGCACGAAATTTTAGGATATTTTTTGCATATTTTTGTGGGTATCTTTCCAAATTAAATGCAATCCTTCCCTAATTATTGGCAGTATGTTGTGTTGGGTTTTTCATCAATTGTATGTATTTTTTTGCACAATGTTTTGGTGATAACAGATGCCCCTGATGTGTGAGGTTAGGATCATACGTATAGCTGAAATACATTAATGTTTATTTCTACTGAAATTTGTGTAACAATAGGAGAGTTATGTTATCACTTTGTAATTTCTCAGGCTGAGGGAGAAATTGATAGAGGTAATTGTTTCAACTGCTTGGAGTCTTGGATCTAGCCCTCCAAGACTCAGAGAGGGCTCTCTCTGTATGTTTTAGCTGGGTTTGGCATAGGATATTAGGCTAGTTATGAGGGATTGGGGTTTTTGGTTTTTAAATGGTTGATTTGGGACAATAAGGAGGGCCATTGGGAAAATGGGGTCTGTGCTTAAATATATGATTCACTCTATGATCTAGACAAATCTCCTACACAGGGAAAGGTAGTGGAAATGTTGGATTGAATTAAGTTTGAATGGTGTCAAATGAGGAAGAAATAGGGGAGGAGAAAGCCAAGCAAAGGAGCATTTAAGAATTCCTAAACTGAGATTTTAGAAGAGAAACATAAAGATTATCAAGAACCATATGCAAATTATTTCTTCAATAAATTATGCTCTATTAATTTTCCTTTGACAATAAGAATTTGAAAACAAATGAAATGATAACTGGAAAAACACTTAACAGAGAAAAGAAACGCCACCAACACCTCAACACAAGAATCTTGTCAACAACTTGCCTATTACTGATCGATCATTTTGAGATTACAAAAAAAACTTTCTGGAATGGCAAGGCCCATAGTCTAGCAAAGAAAAACCACTTCCTTCCAGGTCGAACCCCCCTTTCATCTTTTACATGTGCATATATAGAAGAAAAATTCCTCAGCCTTCAAAAGACTCGGGCTCTAATTTCCTGTTTCTAATAATAGAAAATGGTTATATGGAATGACACATGTAACCACTAAACTACTTAATTCCTAGGAACTAACTTAACAAAGACTGATTTGAAATCTAGAAATGCCACTTGAGCACCTCGAATGCTAGAGGTTGTTAGAATTTGCTGCCAGCTGGGGAATCTATGTTCTAACCACTACCTGAAATGTAGGAAAGCTTTGTCATTTGTCATGAATGAATTTAAATTGCCACCTAATGATGATCGAGCTACCATCTGCTCCATGAAATCTGGGATAAATATCTTTAGATTACCTCTTTCCCAACTACTCCCTCGAGTCCTGGATCTGCCTCATTTTGTACTGGCTGAATTGGTGCCTTGACTGCCAGCTATATTGAAAAGGATGCCCTAAAAACAGGGACACTCTACCACATAAACTTTAAGGAATCTCCTTCAATTGTTACCTCAAATTCTAGACAATTATCTAACTGCTGACTTCACACATCCAAGTGCCTTCAATTGTCTTCAAATACCTTCAATTGTCTTCAAACACTGGTAAAATCCTTAAAACCTGCAATTTAACTACTTAAATTAGTTGGGGTTTCATCAGTACTTCCTTTGGATGAATTTCTGCTAGACATATATGTTAATCTTCTGCCTTCTTTGAGCTCAATACCATACATCTTAATTTGATATGCCAAGTTTCTGTAGGTTGCAACTTTTCTTGAAAATAAAAAACCCAATCAAAATATGTTTATTGTTATTGTTTGCAATTCAAAACGTTGCCTACTCTTGGGTAATTTAATTTTAATGTAACCCTTCATGAACTGCGCATATCATCATGGCGTTTCAAACTTGTACTTTGCATTTTAATCATGAATGACCTTTGCCCTGGCATTTTTATTTGGCTCCCTTATAGCGTTCTAGCTCTACTTCATTTTAAAACTCTGGTTACCATCAATACAGTGCATTAACCTTTTAACTTGGCCATTGGCATGATCTTCAAACACATGCTTGGAAATCCACTTATATCCTTGCACAGGCAGCAAATTGGCAAAATCAATAAGACGTGCCCATAACACTTATGGGCTCAACCATGCAACTACACAACTAGTTGAAACATGATCTCCATTACAGATGGCACATCGTGATCTGAACCTGCACACATTCACTGTCAATGCCTCTGTTTCATCAATTTTGGCAATATGAACACCCCCATCAAACCCATTTTTAAATGTTCCCAATCCTCGACCACCAACGAGTACTTGACTTTTCACAACAACCTCTTTCTCTCCAGGAAACGCATCTATGATGGCCTGTTTCACTTCTGCAACTGAAGATACCACAATACCTTTGGGAACTTTCACTCCATATTTTCTCATCAGACTTGCACCCACTGGTATTCATGGATATTTAGATGTTGGACTTGTTGTTGCTACCACGATTGCCCCGATCTGACTGCTGTAACAACCATGGTAAGCAACTGAGTAGCCGAGCCTCTCACCATTTTCCTTTTCTATAATGCATTTTACAATCTCTATTTGTGAGGGAAATGAGGGGATTGAGCATGAATTCAATGTTTTTACAACCCCAGCCCCCAACCATGATAAAACTTATGAATAATTTGTCCATTTTCTATGACAACCGTTGCAACCTGATCTTACATGCTAATGCTCCTCGTGAGCGTATGCGACTTGAGAAACAACAACGATATCACATTGTCTGGACACCTGTACAGTCACCTTGGCGCATGATCTCCACTACATATGGCGCATCAACATCTGAACCTGCACACATTGACTGTCAACGCCTGGCCATTACTTGACACATAAACTCCAGTTGACACCTGGGTGCACAGAGTAACTTTGTGTTTTTATTTTTAAAGTTTTGGGGATTAATCCCACATGCACCAACTAGAATGAGTTATTGGTGTTTATATAATCCAACACTTACAAATTATTTCGATGAAGTGAGCCCGAGGCTACCCACTTGTGCTTGGCACCTAACACTTGGGTGTTGGCTTGTTTGTTGTTGCTTTGATAAATAACCTGTGTTGTTGATGACTGCAGGGTGCATGGCTTGAGAATTGTAGAGTGGCCTTCGGGCCCAATTTCTTTTATCAAAATTTACAACCCAGAGATTAGCCCGAGAGCATAATCTTGACTTATTAAAGCCAAAATTGGCTTAATAAACCAATTTATTTTTTTAAACAACAAGTGGCGGATCTGCCCAAAATCAAATTTTTGCCCCAAAACACTTAAGAAATAAAAATTTTCTTATAAACCATCTTTATGAAAAAATCCAAAAATTAACCTATGATAGAAGTTAAGAAGTGTTGAGAGTTTTCTGTCGCCTTCACATTTTCACTATGTGCCACAAGTCATCTGCGTTATGCCCAAAATATGCCCGAAATAGATATCAGACAGAATACTAATTTTCCCTATAAGTTATAGAGTCCTAACAAGTTGTAGTTGTTGTTGAAGAGGGACTGTAAGAACATCCCATCAAAGGAAGATGGGATTCATAGTAGTGTCAAAATTCTCTGAAAACGTAAATTTAAAGTTGTAACTTTGTACAAATGAGGCGAGCATACCACATGCTCGTGTCATGATACCAAAACAATATGAGTGTAAATGAATTTTTTTGATGAAGTGGATATTTCCATCACCCTCGAGGGTGTCAATAATGACAAATGATCATTTTGTGGAATGAACTAGCTCTAAAGTGAGTGGTGAATGACTCAAGGGAATTGATGGCCTATCAATTTTAGAGGTCTTCTGCGGCTACTAAAAAACTGCAACGACCGTATACTAAGACCCACCGTAACATGAAACATTGTTGGAGATGAATGTTATGGGGATCAGCGACATAAACAATCAATGAGGACTCTTTCTGTGTCATCCGAGACTACTCATTGATAGTGGAATGAGAGACAAGACACTTCCACCTTCCTGGAAACTTGTGTTGATGTCGACATGAAAGGTGATGCGACTGCAAGAAGCAAAGGGCTTCTTGACATCCGATTAATCAAAATGATATTAGGAACTGTTATGGATGAATTGGTGACATGGTCAAAACTCAAACTAGAGGGGATGCAAGAACTGCCCTTAGTTGGGGAAAACGCGATGATGGAAACAACCATAAAACATGATCTGGTGTCAGGGGGACGACCAAATATTTAGGTAAACTGTGATGAAGGTGCAAAATCGCAAAGTAGTGGATGATGGGACAAAATACAGATTTTGAGGATGGAGGTGTCGGTGGAATTCGATATTTTTGTCTATGGTAGGGATAAATTTGCAAAAATGGTGATGAGAGTGTAATTCCCCAACCAAGGGAGACATGGTTTATTGTGTACCAAGGAAAAAAAAAATCCATCAACTACGATGGAAAAAATATATTTTATTTGTTAAAGCTTGAAATTTGTTTTATACAATTACCAAATAAATAAAGAATAATGGGTTTGAAAGTACACATACAGAAACAGGTGCCCTGATGAAGACTGGCTTGGCCTCGTGGGGCGCAAGTAGGAGAATGTAATTGATGAAGGGTGGGGACCCCATGGGTGGGTTTCTGTACCAAGTATATGGATGGAGGATGAAATTGAAAATAGGAAATTGATGTTGGATGATATGGAAGGTTAATGATAATGTGGAGGTGCATTTAATTTAACCAAGAACATGATGTGGGAGTCTATAATGGGGTGGTTAGTATGATTATGAGGAATAAGTATGGATTTCTTACTATGGGGTGTAACACTACCAGTAATCCCAATCCTAATGGATAGAAAAGCATGAGTGTTAATATTCCAAGGGGTAAATATATGTGGGACAACTCATGGAGGTGAGAATGTTATTGGTTGAGAGTACGAGAATGCAATGGAGGTGATGGTACCGCAGACCTAAGTGTGGGGATCCTAAGGATAAATGTCAAGGGGTGTAACTGGGATATGTAGTTGTTTTCAAATGGCGTGAGTGCATTCCAATTTTGAACATATACCTGGAGGGGCCATAGGGTGGCCAAGACTGAATGGGTTGTATATTGTCGTACCAAGTACCTACACACACAAACATCAAATACCCGAAGTCAAAAATATCTGATGATAAAGAACATATGACAGTTATTTGATATAAATGATAGTGAGGAAGCATATTTGAGATTTTGACATTAGTGGGACAAATGGCCCCTTGATGAAAATTTTGGGTGCCCCTCGAAGGAGGCCAAGGAACAATGAGTTCCTAGAAGAGGTAACCCTTAAAGTAAGGTAGGGTATGATGAGTTCCTAGAAAAATAAACTCTTGAAGGGAGGCTAGGGAACCCTGCGTTCATGAAAAAGGAACTCCTTGAAGGAGGTCGCAAAAAAATGAGTTCCTAGAAAAAGGAACTCCCTGAAGGAGGTCAGGGAACCATGGGTTCTCGAAAAAGGAACTCCCTATGGGAGGCCACGAAACAATGGGTTATTGAGAAAGTCACTCCCTGAAGGAGGTCAAGGAACCATGGGTTCCTGAAAAAGGCATTCCCTAAGGGAGGCCAAAGAACAATTGGTTCCTAAGAAAGGAACTCCCTGGAGGAGGTTAGGGAATCATGGGTTCCTAAAAAAGGCACTCCCTAAGGGAGGCCACAGAACAATGTGTTCCTGAGAAAGGAACTCCCTGAAGGAGGTCGAGGAATCATGGGTTCCCTAAAAAGAAACTCCCTAAGGGAGGCCATGAAACAATGGGTTCCTGAGAAAGGCACTCCCTGAAGGAAGCCATGGAATCATGGGTTCCCAAAAAAGGAAATCCCTAAGGGAGGCCACAGAACAATGGGTTCTTGAGAAAGGCACTCCTTGAAGGAGGTCAGGGAATCATGGGTTCCCAAAAAATAAATTCCCTAAGGGAGGCCACAGAACAATGAGTTCTTGAGAAAATCACTCCTTGAAGGAGGCAGGGGAATCATGGGTTCCCCAAAAAAGGCACTCCCTAAGGGAGGCCATGGAACAATGGGTTATTAAAAAGGAAACTCCCTAAAGGAAGACAAGGAATAATGGGTTCTCGAACAAGGCCCTCCCTAATGGAGGCCAAGGAACAATAGGTTCTTGGAAAAGGCACTCCCTGAAGGAGGCCAAGTTTCCCAATGGAGGGGACTAAAAATAACCAAGGCTAAGGGGGCCTTGCCACAAGAAGTAATGAAACTATATTAGTGTATCATGTTGATTTGGCCATGTGGCTTTTAATCGCATGATGTATGGGGGCACTAGACACAAGGTGGTGCTATAATGGTTCCCATGAAGCATATATTGTGAGTTGGTGTTGTGTCAAGAGCTAGGTATTATGGGACCAAGGTGGGAAGTGGTACTTCCCCATATATTATGATATGAGGGATGGGGGAAGGCTTGGTGCCAAATACCCAATATTATGGACCACAAGTAAAATAGTAGGAAGGTTAAAGTTGAACATCCACAAAAGAGGATCTAAAAAAGTGTATCAAATACTTTATTTTGTGTAATATCTATTGGGGTGTTGGTACTTTTAATTGTGTGGTAATATCTCCACCATCTGTTATCACCAACATATGTTATCACCAAAAAATCACTCAAACAAATACAGACGATGGATGAAAAACCCAACACATCATACTACCAATAATTATGGAAGGACCACATTCAATTTGGCAAGATACCCAAGAAACTATGAAAAAAAGATCCTGAATTTTTGTGCACATTCAACAAAGACAGTGTGCGCACATCCGCACGGGCTAACACAATGTACAATGCGCACAATGCATGGTCTGGGTGACTAACAATCAAGAAACCCATGTGGATGCAGAAACGACGCATTGGTGATTTTGGGAGGGCCTCAACCACTTCTGGGATGAAGTAGATATCAACCATACCCCAAAATCTCCCTAAAATTTCTCCTTTGGATAACTGAAAGGGATGGGAGGTACCTCCAAAGGCCTCATATTCACACTTGCAACTAGTTGAAAAATATATTTCCATCCTCCTATAAATAGAGGATCATTGTATGAAACAAAGAATACGAATCTATAGCATTGTTGTGCTGTTCAAAATTATCTTGGAGAAAGCCATCTTTCACTTCATCCATTAGTTTTGAGCTAGTGTATCATTGAGTAATATTTACAACTCTTGTGAAGCTAAGCTTTGGGTATTTTTCACCATTGGAGAGTTATAGCTATATTTTTTGAGGGATCAAAGGACCTCCCCTTAGGAGGAATAGGGGATTCATTGTCCTGTGTTTCTCCTCTTGGTGTACTCAATTTGAAGATTTGGTTCTATTGGGTAACCATTTCATGTGTTCAATTTCATGCATCACTTGTTTATGTTAGTTTAGTCTATTTCTTATTATTAGTTTCTATTTTCTTGCTTTATATATTTTTTTCTAACTTGCAAGTCCACTAAATTGCTAACCATCTTTCTGTTATGCCTTGTTAGCTTACAAAGGTAGTTAAGGGACTCTCTTTTTCTCACCCTTGTGATCAAAATACCTAAACAACATGATTGGTCATCATGGAACTGGGGTCCCTGATATCCCTGTCAATGACAAGAGATGATCTTATTTGAGAGGGAGTAATGACCTTATCAAGGGAGATGATATTAGAGGGTGCACTAATTGAATTGTTAGGACCCTACTAGCATTGTATAGGAGAACCTAGATGGAGGTTATCACTATAATCAATGAAATAAGTAGTGGCCTCAAAGAATTCTTCATCTTTTGGGAAGAATGTAGTTGAGAGTTCATGTTTTATTTTGGGTTTGGGGAAAGAAAAATGCATGGATGCCCCCAAGGATGAATGAATCCAACCATCCTCCAAGCCCAAGTGGTGAGGAGGTGGTTCTCGAGGCATGGGCTCATTTGTAATGGGAGTGAATGTTGCACGACTAGTGGCAGTGGACACATAGTGCATGGACTCAATGTGAGCAACATAATTGGATATTATATTATGAGAATATTGAGAGGGGGGATCAATGTAGGAGAATTGATCGATGGTGATGATGTGTCCCTCATGTGGGAATATCATGACTTGAAATATTGAATACACCACAACACTCATGGCATAGATGAAATCATGAACCAGGAGACTATTGTAATCCATAGGACAATCCATGACAATGACATTGATCAACATTTTCTTGCCACCTAACTCAATGGAGATATTAGGTAAGATCCCCAAGAGGGGAAAAATTATACCATCGAATTCTCTTAACTCAATCATCGATGGGATAAGAGTAGGGGAGAATATTTGTTTCCAAGATGATGAGGACATAATGCATGAGGATGCCCCATCATCTATAATACATCAATAAACTGTAAAGGTGCTAACAATGACTTTTATTTTAAATATTGTAGAAAATGGCAGTCATGCTTGGATAAGTTGATACCAATCAAAGGTGATGGCCCATGATGGGTTTGGGTATACACTTCCATTTTCCTGACAAGGATAGGGTTGTAGATTTTAACCTTGTACAATATTTATTGCAGAAATATTTTCAGTAAAAGAACAAAAAAGATACAATGGCAAATACAAACATCACATAGATATTTTTCCCCTGGAAACCCAAACCGAGAAAACCAGCATAGTCTATATTCATTCATAGTATTACATTGTTTACAATACAATATAAATATAGGATCCAACAACATCCAAAACCCTAACCCAATGAACTGTATTAGTAAACAACCCTAATTCCTTAACTGGAAATAGAAAACCATCGACAAAGAAACCATGTGACGAAAAAATACCTAAATATGTGACACGTTTCCCGAGGTAGAATTTTTTTTCTCGGGGGGCGTTGCCCCCGAACCTCCATGTGGGGGGTATTCGTCCCCTGCACCCCCCTCAAACCCCCCTGCACGCTCGATGCAACACACAGAAACTACTACTTGTGCAAAGAATATAACGCATACCCAACCTTCTCCCACTTGTTGTTTTCTTTGCATACAGGGGGTTATAGTGTTACATAGTCAACAATCTAGGGAAGCAATGCCCATGGATCCTCTACACCAAGAGAAATTCTCAGTGCTCACAGATTTTGTTAATGAATCTGAAACATTCTTCAAAGTGTCCACCTTCATCAACAATACTTTCTTTCTTCAACCATGTCTCTCACAAAGTGATATTGAATATCAATATGCTTTGTCTTTGAATGATAAGTTGGGTTCTTTGCCAGAAAAATTGCACTCTGACTGTCACAATCTATCCTTACATCTTTTTGTACCAACCCAATACCTTAACACAATCTATATAACCATATTTCTTCCTTACTTTCATGAGTGGCTTCCATGTATTCAACTTCTATAGTTGAAAGTGCCACTACAACCTATCTTTTGCTCATCCAGCTTATTGCTCCTACAAACAGATTAAACACATAACAACTTGTATATCTCCTATGATCTAGATACCCATCCCAGTATGCATCCACAAAGCCATGTATATCCACCACTATGTCCAATATCGGTCTTCCTTGGTAGCACAATCCATAGATAGTAGTGCCACGCAAATACCTGAAAACCATTTTTATTGTTGTCCAATGCTCCTTCCTTGGTTTTGACATATACCTGCTCAGAACTCCCACTGTTTGTGCAATGTTTGGTCTAGTACAAACCATTTCATACATCAAACTTCCAACTTCACTCGCATACAGAACACGAGACATGTCCTCCTCCTCTTCATGTGTCTTGGGATAATGATCCATAGATAACTTTACCCCAACAGGAATAGGAACCTTGACCGGTTTACATTCCTGCATATTAAACCTCTACAATATTGTCTCGACATATTTTTTCTAATTTAACCAGAGTTTCCTCTTTTTTCGATCTCTTTTAATTTCCATGCCCAAAATGAAATTTGAAGCACTGAGATCCTTCATGTCAAATTTAGAGGACAACTGAGTTTTCACATCCTAGATAATCTCCTTGTTGTTTTGTATCAACAACATGTCATCCACATACAAGACCAAATAAATCAAATGATCACCAATTAATTTAAAATACACGCAATGATCCTCTTTGCTTCTTGTGAAGCCAAGTCCCAGCATATAAGTATCATTTTTTTTATACCACATCCTTTGTGATTTTTTTAAACCATACATGGACTTTTTTAGCTTGCATACTAGCTCCTTCTTTCCCTTCACAACATAACCTTTTGGTTGCTTCATATAGATTTCTTCTTCCAAATCCCCATGTAGTAATGTTGTCTTCACATCCATCTTTTCTACTTCAAAATCAAATGCAACAACAACATATAACATAAATATTATAGAGCTTAACTTGACAACAGGAGAAAAAATCTCACCAAAATCAATTCCCTCAACCTGGGAATAATCCTTTGCTACTAACTGAGCTTTGTATTTCTCCACTTTTCCTTCTGCATTCGGCTTCTTTTTAAATACCTGTTTTCTTCCAATGGGATTTCTTCCAGTCGACAACTCCACTATATCCCAAGCCTCATTCTTATCCAAATATTCCATTTCTTTGTCCATGGCCCTTTTCCAGAGATTTAGCCTCTGAATCCACTACCTCCTTGAGAGTTCTAGGATCATCATCAGTAATAGACAAAGAAAAAATTGAATGAAAATCAGATGGAGTATACCTTTCTGGTTTCCTTCTTTCTCGAACCGATCTTCTCAATACTGGAGTATGAGGATCTTCTTCTTCTGATTCCTATTCTTCTGTAGATTATGATTCATCATCCTTTAAATAAAACTCTATTTTTTCTGGTTCTTCCTTACTTGGTAGGACTTCCTATTTAACAAAATACTTCATTTCTCTAAATACATCATCTCGGCTATACACTACCTTCTTAGTTGTTGGGTTCCAAGGCTTATAACCTTTGAGACCATCTTTATATCCAATAAAGATACACTTTTCAGCCTTCTTATCTAGCTTACTCATGTTTTCCTTTGGAACATGAACATATGCATCACAACCAAATACCTTGAGATGTGTGAGAGAAGGTTCCTTACCAGTCCATACCTCTTGTGGAGTCTTGTCATCCAACGTTGATGCAAGTGATATGTTGACTAGGTAACATGCATTACCCACTGCCTTTGGCCAGAATTCTTGCCCTAACCCGGCACCACTGAGCATGCACCTTGCTTTTTCCATCAGCGTCTTGTTCATCCTTTCTACAAATCCATTCTGTTGAGATGTATATGGAGTAGTCTTTTTCCTTGCTATACCACACTTCTTACAAAATTCATCAAATTCATTCCTGCAAAACTCTCTGCCATTATCTATCCTCAACACCTTAATTGTTTTCTCTATTTGATTCTCAACAAGAGCCTTAAACTCTTTAAACCTGTAAAAGACTTTAGATTTCTTCCTGAAGAAATATATCCAAGTATTCCTATAGAATTCATCTATAAATGAGACATAGTACATAGATTTTCCCAATGATGGGACCGACACAGGTCCAAAAACATCATTGTGAACTAGCTGTAAAATTACTTCTACCCTCGTTGCACTAGATGGGAATCTTACCCGATTATGCTTCCCATATACACAATTTTCATAGAAATCAAAATCCAGAGAGCAGTTAGACATACCTTTACCATGTAGTAGTCGAAGACCCTTCTCTCTGATATGCCCTAGTCTTTGATGCCACAGCATAACCTTTTCTCCAGAGACTATAGGAGTTATTTCTTCTTCAATTCCAATATGAGGAACAATGGAACTATTAAGCCCATTCCTAATAGTTCTTCCTTGCAGCTTATATAGAGTTCCAAACTGAACTCCCTTCAACAACACCATTGATCCTCAAACCATCCTGCAGGTTTCCTTTTCAAATATTTTTTTTACCCCTGCATCGTCCATTTTTCTTACAGAAATCAAATTTCTATCCAAACCTGGGATGTGTAGAACACTAGGCAGTGTTCTAATCCTTCCATCTATGAGCCTCAACTTTACTTTTCCTCATCCTATCATTTTTTTTCTTCGAATCATCACCTAAGAAAACATTACCTCCATCATACCTTTCATATTCGTAGAACCATTCCCTATGGGGAATCATATGAAAGGATACACCATAGTCAACCAACCATGCCTCATGATCTGCATGTGTGCTTGAAGAAGCTAAGTACACATCCCCTCCTTATTCCTTGGAGGTTTTTTCTTCTGTAGAAGGAGATTATTCACATCCCTTCTTTTTCTCAACTTTGGATCTACACTGCTTCTTATAGTGCCCTTCTTTTTCTCAACTTTGGATCTACACTGCTTCTTATAGTGCCCTTCTTTTCCACATATCCAATATACCTTTACAAACTTTATGGGAGATTTAGATGTAACATTAGACTTAGATCTCCCACTTGAGAACTTAGATCTATTTCTTTCCTAGGAACGTCCTCTTGCAAATAATGTGTTTGTGCTCTATCCTTCCATATCCTTCTGTCTCATCTCCTCTGAAAACAAGGATGAGACCACTTCATCAAACTTCAAGGAAATTGTATTACTACCTATGGCCACAACCAAAATATCCCAGGAGTCTGGTAAAGAACATAGTAAACTGATACATTTATCTTCATCTGAAATTTTAATCTCAACAGATACTAACTGACTTACCACAATATTGAAGGCATTCAAATGATTTACCACCGAGTCTCCATCTCTCATCCGTAGGTTATACAACTTCTTTCTCAGGAATAGTTTATTTAATAGGGACTTAGACTGATACAAATTTCCTAACTTTTCCCATAAATCCTTGGTTGTAGCTTCCTCTCACACATTCAGTAATACTTAATCTGAGAAGCACAGTCGGATTGTGCTCTTTGCCTTCCGATCCAACTTTTTCCATTCATCTGTTGAAGTTTTTGTAGGTGCAGTACCTGGATCTGTCACGATCCACTGATCTCTATCCACCAACAGATCTTCCATATTGAGCTTCCACAGCTCAAAATGTTTCCCTCTAAACTTCTTGATCTCCATCTTCGAATTGCTTTCCATTTTTTCACCTGAAAAATCAATACCACAGATCTCCCACTGTAACAAGGCTTATCAAAGTCTCAAGCCAAACCCTTGACCACAAAGGCTTCCCCCTGAAGCCAACAAAGCTATGATACCAAATGTAGATTTTAGCCTTGTACAATATTTATTGCAAAAATATTTTCAGTAAAAGAACAGAAAAGATACAATGGAAAATACAAACATTACACATATATTTTTCCCCTAGAAACCCAAACTAGGAAAACCATCATATTCTATATTCATTCATAGTATTACATTATTTATGATATGACGGAGAACCCCTGACCCTCGGGCTGAGATCCGCACAGGATTTTTATAAATTCTCCTCGAGTCGAATCGGCTCCTTTGGTTCCCTACTGAAACCTTCAACAAATCCATAGGTCCTTCGTGAAAACCTGCCTTGCGCATATTAACACCAGGCGCGAGTCTTATGTCCCCATGTGACCACAACCTGGGCCTTAGTGCAAGCGCTTTTCAAAACCCGCGAGTTCGTGAGTCGAAGACCCTTGACTCCTCTTTCTCCAAATGTCGATACCCGAGATGCGATACGGGTATGGCTCCTCCTTGTTAGCACCTCTACAAGTGACCACCGACTAGGGCCTAACTCTAGCACCCCTCGCAACTCACAACTTCAAGAGTTGGAGTGTTGAGCCCTCATGCTCCTCCTTTGCAAATCCCCAAAGCATGATAACTCAACGATGATTTGACCCCTTCCAAGGTGACGTGTGTCCACCGCCTGTCACCCACTTCCATCTTTCTCTGGGCGTCTATTGTTATGCCACCTATCAATCACTTCCGCCTTTTATGTGCGCTCTATGCTTGCGCCACCTGTCAACCACGCGGTCCAGACCTAAAATATGTGACACATGTTCGTATGAGCCCTTGGTGCTCGGCACTTCATGACTTCTGCAGTCGAAAAGAATTTATTTCAACCCCCGAACCCTCGATACGTGATACCACACAGAGGTTATGATCCAAAAGTTCTCTCGTGGCTTGGATCCAACGGTATGGATCTCCTTCCCTACTCCTCGTGACTTGGGACTTCACAAAAACCAAGAATTTGGTCTACCCTCCAAACTCATGAACCCCAAATTCGCGAAATGATCCAGATCTCTGCCACTTGTCCTCCAAAATGGACGGTCCTGATGCTTTTTGAGACTTGATGAGCCCTCTTCCTTCTTTTGTTATGAGGTTTAAACCTCGTGCACCTTTTCTAGATCTGACGGCTCACGGAAAATCGACACTTTTCCTCCAAGATCCGACGGCTATCGATCCTTGGTGCTAGATCTGATGGCCTAGATCTAATCTCCTGCATGCTCTTCTATGTTCTTGGACATAGAATCCAATGGTATAGATCTCGTCCTCTCTCAATCCAATGGCTATTGTTTCTCCTTCCTGAGCACGCGCTCTCTCCGAACCTTGGAAGATTTCGAACGCTTCAAAGGTTGGAACCTTTGTTCTTTATCCCATGAGTCCATGACCTTTAGTCTCGCCTGCATTACTAAAAACTCTACCCTCCTGAGCTTTGTTCACTCTGAAACCTCAAAAGGTTTCTCAACCTCTGCACTCCTTGCAGGGTCCCTGCACACAACTGTGTTATCTTTCCTGATCTTTTCCCTACTCGAACCTCTAAGGGATTCGACCCTTTCCTTCTCCTTCTCAAATGGAGATTGATGCCCTCTTGGAAGCCTCCCATTCAAGCACTCCTTACTGAGCCTACAGGGTGTTTAGTAACCCTATGAGTGTCTTCCCTATGACACTTCCCTTATCTCAGAACTTGAAAGAGAGTTCTTCTTGGTCCACTCCTTTCACTCGCTCAATGCCCTCCTGGTAGAGATTCTACATAATCTCCAGTGACTCTAGCTTCTCACCAAACTCGAAATAGAGTTCTCCTCAATGCATCCCATACATTTGCTCAATTCCCTCCTGGCAGAGCTTCCACAGAACCTTCAGTGATTATGTTATCCCTGTGCCTTCCTCTGCACAGTCTTACCTCCAAGGTGTTCAGCAACCTTGAGGTTTCTCCCTGGTTCAATGACTTCCTGTGGTGCGCCCTCTTAGCACGTATTTATCTAAATTCCGCAGAATTTAGAAGTGCACTCTATGCACTGGCTTACAGAACCCATAGTGTTATGTCATGCAACCTCTTGCATGAAGCCACAAAGAACTAGACCTGGAATCAAAGAACCCAATAGACAATGACTTATGTATATAACCTACAAATGAAAACTAATACGCATCTACAACATATCATAAACACATAAAGACATTCATCAACAAACACAAAATAACATGTAGGAAAAACTGCTCTGTTTGTATTAATCCAGAATGCCTGATTACAATGTGTTCGAGCTTGAACTACACAGAGTCTCAGATTTCCTCTCCTATCAAATCTATTCTTTGTTCTACTCTTCCCTTCTCTCTACCTTCTCTACCGACTCTTCCGACTAACTCCTACAGATACAAAGGATCTTTTTACAAAAGGGGCTCCTTGAGCTCTTCCCTCCATCTCACCAACTCTCATTAAATTACATTCAATTACATTGAATGGTTGTCTAGTCCGAATCAGATCTAGATATCAGCCTTACAACCATTAGAGACGGTTTCTAATTGTTAAGGTCCTAACCCGCACATAGGTAGATCAATGTATTCGGATGTAATAAAGGTCAATATTAATAAGACCTTTCAATAAAATAGAATAAGGCGGATGTAAGAAGACCTAATAGAAGCTTCCGCTTCTAGAAGGAT
>ML778115.1:107901-119115 GCA_009831015.1 Picea engelmannii | reverse complement strand
TTTCTGTTCAAGTGCTATTTCTGTTGCTATTTCGTATATCATTTCTGTGTATTGTGAAGATTATGCTGGATATTTTACTGTTATTCTGTTATTTCTAGCATTTCGTCTTTGTACTGCATATTTTATATATCTGGTATCTTGCACTAATCATAGCCTATGCACATGTGTGGCTTTGTCTCTTCGCCCTTACAAACATTTAATACAATTTTCAAAATTTGAAAAACGAGAGGATTGTGCCTCTCTCCTTCCATTGAATGCATGCTTGATGTGTTGGCTAGTTGACGCTTGATGACGTGGAGTGATGCTCCTGCATCATGATACAATATACATATAGGAGCCAACGACATCCAAAACCCTAACCCAATGACCTGGATTAGTCAAAAACCCTAATTCCTTAACTGGAAATAGAAAACCATCGGTAAAGAAATCGTGTGCCTAAAAACCACCTAAATATGTGACATGTTTCCCGAGGTAGAAAATATTTTCTCGGTGGTGCTACCCCCAAACCCCCACGCGGGGGTATTCTACCCCCTACATCCCCCTCTGTGCCCAACATAATGCACTACTACTCATTCAATGAATATAACAGATACCCAACAAGGGTCTAGTAGACATTGTGTTACTAGAGGTGGAAGGGGTGCCCCCAAGTCTACATGACTGAGCATCAGTCATGAGATATATTGGGTGTGAGGGGGGATTACCCATGTGATGGGTGAAAAATGATTTTAAGGTGCAGGAAACCTTACCTGATGGATTAATGGGTGCATGTTGGGGGAGGGGGAACGTCAAAGTAGTGTAAGGAGAACTACTAATTTTATTGTGTTGCGTGCACTCCAAACGAACTGCTTGGACTAGATCTGGAGTGATTTTAGGGTATTTATGGGATGGTTGAACATATATATCACAAAATGGGTAAGGGTGATTATTCCATGTATGGTTGGTATATATATGCTTGGTTTGATTTTAGTTCTGGTGGGTACTATGAGTTCCCCCATCTGTACAAGCATTTCCCCCATGGCATGGGAACTAATAGTAGGTGATTATATTCTTACTCCTTGTGTGTGATGGTGATCCAGATGGATTTTGGTGGCCTCCCACCTATTCCAACTTGCTCATTTTAGTAGTTTTCCAGTTTGGAAATTTTTTCCTAGTTTTCGGGTCCCTGAATTCTAGGGTCGTTTTGAGGCCCTAAACAACGTTTTTAGGGCTCACCCAATCAACATGCGTAGGGATTGCCACATGAAACATGTGTGTTCCTTATATAGACCTTTCCAATGGGATATCATGTGCCTAAAACGAAGATCATATGAAAAATTTACGACCCCAAGAAGTTGATGTACTAACTTACCGAAACAAGGCCCACATGACTTTTGGCGCTTCATCTCCCAGGTTTAGGTTTTTGGATGTCTAGGGTTTTTGAAATTCCTTTTTATTGTAAAAATTCCTTAAGAGTCTCATTGTAATCATATTTTAGTGAAGGAGTGAAGTCGTCACATCTCTTCTCAAAGATAAGCCACCACCATTCTAGCAAACTTGTTTTCCGCTACATTTTATAGTTTCAACTTATTTCCTTATTGAATAGAAACCAATTTTATTGTCTATCTGTTATTCTGTGTTAAGCATATTTTGATAATAATATGCATTCATTTCATTTTTCTCATAAAATTCAGATCAGTGGTATCAGAGTGGTCTTCTCCTTATCGTTCCTAATACATGTCCCCAACAAGGTTAGGGTACAAAGAATTGGCTCTCAAGATTGTTTCTCTTCAGGACAAAATCTCTCGCATGTCCAAGATACCTCTCATGGTAGGATAAAATAAATATGACAGAACAAGAGATCCCTTAAAAATGTTACTCGAGGAAGCCCTCACGCAACAGAGGAACGAGATGATGGATAGTTTTGCACAAATACTTTGGCGGCTACCAACAGACGGTGCATCTTCCTCAAACGGAGGAGCCCCCCCTTCAAGGTATAAATCAACTTCGATATTACTATATTTGAAGGTCAGATAGACGCAGATGTTGTATACAAATGGTTGAATCTACTAGAATGGTATTTCTCTATCCATAACTTCTCGAATAGATAAAATATTATTTTTGCGCTCCTCAAAGTTGTTCCCCATGTCAAAGATTGGTGGGAAAATTTCTATGAGTAGAAGGAAATAGGGAACTCTCATTATTTACAATCGCAGTCACCTGGGAGTCCTTCAGGGATGCTATTAAGAAACAATACTAACATTTTGGAAGTTATGACAACCTGTATACAAAATGGACCATACTGTGTTAGGAAAGAGACCAAGTAGTGCTCGAGTTTAAAAATATCTTCCATACCTTGCACACCAAGATGGGTATCAAATATTATGAGCGAAATCTGGTGCTCAAGTATTATGGTGGTCTGCATAGATACATCCAATATGAAATGGAGTTTCTGGACATGTCATCCTTGGGCACAACCTACTGATATGTCATAAAAATTGAGAAGAAGCTCAAACAAAAGACGCGATAATTTGGGCTTAGGAACCCCTCACATCAAAATCCATGAAAGGGTGGCCCCAATCCGTAGAAAAAAGGATATAGAAAATATAGATCGCCTTAGGAAAACTAGTCCAGGCCGCAAGAAAATATGGACATCGAAAAGAAAAAGAAATATACCAGGAAGTGGTGCGACTTCCATAAGAGCCCATCGTATAACATTGTTTATTTCCTCTCAAAGTAGTCATTGGTGGCTGAGGTTAAAGCCTCTGAATCAGATGCGGGTTCTGAATATGAGTTAGAACCATAAAGGGGGAGACCGATCATTGATGTAGAACTCAGTGCTATTGTTGCTACCACCAAGCTCTAGCCCAATGAACCAGACGAGCCAGAGGAAGGAGAGCACCTTTTTCATTCACAGATGTGGGTGAAGGGTACCCCGTTGCACTTCATCATTGATAGCGGTAGCCAGAAGAACCTCATCTCAATAGAGGTTTTCAAGCAACTCGCCTTGCCGAAAATGCCGCACCCACATCCCTACACCATTGGATGGCTCTACCAAGGAAGTTTTTGATGATTGCAACTATGTGAGACATTCTCCAGGACACAAACCTAAGAGAGAGCCCCTAAGATGGGTGTTTGGTTCCTATCTAATATAGAGCTAGAATGTAGATATGGCCTCGTCCTTACAGAGAGTTGAGAATAACTCCAAATGATTCTCATGTGTAATGCAATGAGAAAGTAGATCTGTAGAGTTGGACGTGCATGTGGTTGAGCACAAGGTGAACGTGTGAAATACCAAAGTGTTGGGTGCATTGTCATGAGACATAAATGAAGATAGTGTATTAGCCTCCTCTGAGCATAGATTTGATGAGAAACTCCAGATGACTCTCCTATGTAATGCAGTGGGAAAAAAGATATGTTGAGTGGACGTGTCTGTGGACGAGCACAGGTGAACATGATCCTAGTGACTGAGCACTAGTGAAGAAGTGGTTCTTATGTGTAATGCAGTGAGCCAGAGATATGGACATCCCTATGGATGTGCCCTTAGTTGATGAGAACTAGTAGGTGTATAAGATCCCTTGCTATATTGTTCAAGATTCAGACCTGCTTGTAACCTTAATTGTAATGTAAAGGGTACAGGTCAGCCTTGTTAGCACTCTGTAAATTTTGTCCAGCTGATAGAAAAACAACAGAGATAACTATTTCAACCATCTTTAGAGTTGAGGCACTAGCCTTCTCAACTCAGAGAGGGCTCTCTCGTGTTACTTGATATTTCTTTAGAAATTGGTTGCTAGATTTGGTTTGTTTGGGGGGGTTTTAATAAATGTGTTGGCCAAGAAGAGGAGGGACACTTTGGGCTATGAAGTCAAAATTCTGAAAGTGAATGAAAACAATGATCAGCCAATAGAATGCTCCAGAGGATAAAGGATAAATGAGGCAATGAATCTGAGTTGTAAATTGAGTTTTATTAGAGTGGTAAGAGGAAGGAGAAAACAAATAACTGCATTAGAGAATTACTTAAATGAATTCTGAATTAGTTAGGAATAAAATTACACACAGTTTAAATTGTTTCAGCCGAGAGTGTCACAAGACGAATTATGGGCCTTTAACTCTCCAATTTAAATAGAATAAAATGAAAATGGAATAAAATATCACAGGAAATACATATGATGAAGGGAGACAAAACTCATATCACCACCATTAGAATATTTTCATAGAGACTTCAAAATCTTATGCATATACATTCAATTCAGTTCTAGAAAATTACAACAGAGTTCAGAACAACTAGAATTGTGCCCTTTCACTTCATCCCACCATTAATACACTTGGAACCTCTAATACTTATACAATTTGAGTTCCTTCAGTGTGCAACCAATTACAATAACTTAAATGAAATGTTACAACTTCTACAATGATTACAAATGACAGTTCTCAGAAAAAAAATATTTCATGATCCCTACAGATTCCTCTGATGCTCCATCTCCTTCCTCTGCCACTTTCTCTTTGAAATGTCACTTATACTCTTTCAAATACAATTGCATTTATCCATATTCTCATTAAACATTTGGGAATAATATATTTGAAATAAAAATAATTCCCAAATATTTTCTATCCCGTAGAATTGAATTTCCATAATTTAATTCATGCTTGTGGTTCTTTAAAACCATGTCTTGATTTTCCCAATTCACCATTTAACTGTGTAAAACCTTTTCACCGTGAGGAGGAATCTCATTGATTAGAAATTCCATAATTGTTGTTGAAATGCACTCCTAGAAAAATGTCGCACATAAAACATATGATAAATGTTTGCATTTATTGTATCGGGCTTGGGATGGAGTGGTTTAAGCCAAACTACTTTTACCCCCGATATGCACCACGTAAAAATGCGTGTCCAATCACCAAACCACTGGTTTATTCCCCGACCCACCTTCACATTATTAAACTCCTCTTTACTTCAATTCTCTATATGTATGTGCGCCCTCCATACAACCTTTGACTTTTCCACATTATAAATTGAGATTCGTGCCCATGATCTGACGTGATTCCATAAATTAAATATTCGATTAAATATTAATATAAATATTTTAAAATAAAAATATTTATATTAATAATAATAAATCATTTTTTCTATTTTCTAAGGACTTTGGGCATATGAAGCTTAACACGTGACTTTGTGGATAGGATAAGGGTGCTTAATAAAAGGAATTTTTTTTTTTATTTTCAACGAGAATATGAAAATAAGGGTAAAAATGAATGAAGTGATGGAACTAAGGGATTTAGATAAACGTTAAGGCTAGGTATAGGTTTGGGATATTCACCAAATGTTTTACTCATGGAGGACATGACTATTTTGGATGATCAGTTGAGTGAAGAATTTAGGTGATGGGAGCTTGACGGAGCTGGTGAAAAAATTTGAAAATTTGAGTGGAAAAATAATACAAGGACAAGATGCTTTGAGAAAAATTAATACAAATTAGCAGGTGATAACATAGGCTCTTATTAGGGATGTTATCCTCCCTGCGAGGTAGCAAAGAAAAATAGAACACGTGCCTAATCCATTGGGTTGCTCCCAAAACATGTGTGTGTACCCTACTCCAACCTGTCACCAATGTCTACTGAAAACCAAACTCTGTACACTACTATCAAATGGATACTGAACACTGAATACACTGCTAAACGCTGACTGTACACCCTACTAGAAATCCAAACTGAAAAATGCTTGACCAACAAGCTTATTTTCACACTCATATCTACTCTAAAACTTCTAAAATGAATACTCAATCAAGTGATGCTAAAGTGTCAATGCAACCAATCAAGGAATTGGCTTCCCGGTTTTTTTCCGCTCACATCTTTCTTAAGCAGACAAACAAATGTAAAACATGGCAGCTGAAAGAAAAAGTTGAATCCAAAACATGGGATTATGAATGAAACAAATTAATCCTTCACTAAAGACTATAATAGGATGGCCACGGGATCTTGAAAACCATGAAAAATCATTTCTTCTTGGTGAGAAAAAATAGATAGAAAATCCTCTTTCATAAGTGTTTGTTGCTATTGCTCTATTTCTTCTATTTTGAGAACATTTTCAAATGAAATGGCAGCAATAGGTTTTTCTACTCTTCCATGCATATCAACAAAAAAATGCATACATTCTTGAACATATTCAAATGTGAAAACCATATTATGTGCATCCTCTTGTTCATCAAACAATTCTGATTTGGTTTCATTACACTTCTAGAAATTTGTTTGAGGACTGTCATTTTGAATTTCAAATGAATGAATGGAAATAAGTTCCTGCTCACAATCTTCTTGCAAATGTGAAAAGCTAACAACATGCACTATTTAAAAGTCTAGAGTTCCCATGGATTCATTTTCAAAACCACGATTTTCCAATGAATCAAATAAAACCACTACCTCTTCATTATATTTCTATATTTCTGATTGAAAAATGACATATGTTGTTTTGTTTCTTTCCTGAAACTCTATGTCATTTGTTTGTTCATTGCTTGAAGTTTCCATAGATCCAGTTTTAGAATCCTCATCCATGTCTAAGCCACTTAGAATTTGAACAACCACATCATTCATAGGGGAAGAAAGACAACTTTGAAACACTTTGTCTTGCTGGAAATCTTGTTGAATATATTCATCAAGTTCAGGAGAAGGAAAATGACTTTTAACGACAATTTCTTGATCAACTTCATCTTCAACCAAAGGAGGGGATACTATTTGTTGTTGGGATAAATATTCATAAATGGATTCTATGATTTCATCAGTCATATACACTCTTCATCACCAAAAACGTTTTCAAGGTACTTAATGAAATGTTCACAAAATTCACAACAATATTCAAACATCAAGGATGAAGAATTAGATTCTCCATAATGCTTAAAGAATGTTATGTGGAAATCCTTAAGAGAGTATAAGCTGCCTAGTTTTAAACCTTCATACCATAATCTTGATTTCCCCTCTAAAGTATCCATAAACATTTTCATCAAAAAATCCTCATGAAATTCAACCCCCAGCTTACATATGTGCATGTGAAATCTAATCAAGTGCAAGGCAACATCATTTCCTTTCCCATCTTTGAATTTAGGCAAATATTTTTGCCAATTTATGTGAGGAATACGATTTGGAAAGCCAGGAATATGAGAGTGATTCATTGGATCATACCTTGCAGATATTGAACTCATATTTGGACAGTGGAGTCACCAATGATGTTTTTGAAGTTGGATTATGCATTGAGAGTGGAGTCACCAATTAAAATTAAAATTTCTGGATTCTTATACCAGTGGAATCACCTTCAAACTGATTTTTTGATGTGTGGAGTTGCGAGAGCAAGAATACAACCAATATGTGCCTAAGTGCCTGCTACTCGCAGACCTTAGAACTCAACCATGTCATTTTTTCCCAAGGAAAATTTTCAATTTCATCCCCGACAACGACGCCATAATGTTAGCACTCTGTAAATTTTGTCCAGTTGATAGACAAATGACAAAGGTAATTGTTTTAACTAGCTTTAGATCTTAGGCACTAGCCTGCTCAACTCAGAGAGGACTCTCTCATTTCACTTGATATTTCTTAAAAAATCGGTGGCTATATTTGGTTTGTTTTGGGGGTTTTCAATAAATTTGTTGGCCAATAAGGGGAGGGACACTCTAGGCTATGGAGTCAAAATTCTAAAAGTGAATCAAAGCAATGATCAACTAGTAGAAATATACAGAGGATAAAGGCTAAATGAGGCAATGAATCTGAGTTGTAAATTGAGTTTTATCAGAGTGGTAAGAGGAAGGAGAAAAAAAATAACTGCATTAGAGCATTACTGAAATGAATTCTGAATTAGTTAGGAAGAAAATTACACACCATTTAAATTTTTTCAACTAAGAGCATCACAAGACGAATTATGGGCCTTTAAATCTCCAATTTAAACAGACTAAAATGTAAATGGAATAAAATATCACAGGAAATACATACGATGAAGGGAGACAAAACTCATATCACCGCCATTAGAATCTTTTCACTGAGACTTCAAAATCTTCTGCATATATATTCAATTTAGTTCCATAAAATTACAATAGAGTTAAGAACAACTAGAATTGTTCCCTTGCACTTATGCCCACCATTAATACACCCAAAACCTCTAATACTTATACAATTCGAGTTCCTTCAGTGTGCAACTGGTTACAATAACTGAAATGAAACGTTACAACTTCTACAATGATTACAAATGACAGTTTTCAGAAAAAATGTTTCATGATCCCTGCAGATTCCTCTAATGCTCCAACTCCTTCCTCTGCCACGTTCTCTTTGAAATATCACTTATACTCTTTCAAATATAATTGCATTTATCCATATTCTCATTAAACATTTGGGAATAATATATTTGAAATCAAAATAATTCCCAAATATTTTCTATCCTGTAGAACTAAATTTAAATAATTTAATTCATGCTCATGGTTCCTTAAAACCATGTCTTGTTTTTTCCAATTCACCATTTCACTCTGTAAAACCTTTTCACCGTGAGGAGAAATATCATTTATTAGAAATTACATATATGTTGTTGAAATGCACTCCTGGAAAAATTACACACATAAAACATATGATAAATGTTTGCATTTATTGTATCGGGCTTGGTCTGGAGTTGTTTAATCCAAACTACTTTTACCCCCGATATGCACCACATAAAAATACGTGTCCAATCACCAAACCACTGATTTATTCCTCGACCTTCCTTCACATAATTAACCTCCTCGCTACTTCAATGCTCGATATGTATGTGTGCCCTTCATCCAACCTTTGACTTTTCCACATTATAAATTGAGATTTGTGCCAATGATTTGACATGATTCCATAAATTAAATATTGGATTAAATATTAATATAAATATTTTAATATAAAAATATTTATATTAATAATAATAAGACCTTTTTTCTATTTTCTAAACATATGACTTTGTGGATAAGATAAGGGTGCTTAATAAAAGGAATATTTTTTATTTTCAATGAGAATATGAAAATAAGGGTAAAAATGAATGAAGTGATGGAACTAAGGGATTTATATAAGCATTAAGGATAGGTATAGGTTTGGGATATTCGCCATTTTTTTTACTCATGGAGGACATGACTATTTTGGATGATCAGTTGAGTGAAAGATTTAGGTGATGGGAGCTTGACGGAGCTGGTGAAAAAATTTGAAAATCTGAGTGGAAAAATAACACAAGGACAAGATGCTTTGGGGAAAATTAATACAAATTACCAGGTGATAACAGGCCCCACCTTAATGTAATTGATAATTAATGAAAAATATAATTAATCTGGTTAATATTAATTATATTATGAGATAGAGAGGTTGACCCTGTTGTGCCAATAGACACTTATGTTGACAGGTCAAGTCTAATATAAGTAAAGGTAAATTTCTCATTGAGGAATCATATCTTTTGTGTGATTTTGGAAATTTCAGCAAGTACACCTTCTTGGGAAAAGTGAACACCTCTCTTGGGTGCTATTTTACTAGGTTTTTCAAGCACCCTCTTTTGGTGAAGGTATTTCTCTTGAATAATATAGAAAAGGATTTGACTGGGTTTTCTTCCCTTGTTGAGAAGGGTTTCCCAGGATACTTCTTGTGTACTTGTGCATGGTGTTTCTTCTTGTGATCTTGGTTGCTGCAAATTGTTTATGGTTTAAGTAAAATGCTAAGATGAAATGAACTTCTTTCTTAAGCCTTGGTTATTGAAAAATCAATAGAAGCGACATCCGCGTCAACCAATAATGTCGCATGTCATATGAAATCAAGCCCTTCAAAGACGAGGTATTGTGTGATGTTTCCCCTCTCGAGCCCTTCATATATCAAGCATACTTGGATATCTTCTCCTCACCTGCCGGGGTACCTTTGCACTATTAGGTCAGGCATTCCATCGATCTGACCTCGTGTGCATCGCTTCCCAATGGGATAGTATACCGTCTATCTCTATTAGAGAATGAGGAGATCAAGAGGCAAATCCAAGAACTACTCCACAACGGGCACATCGATTGCATCTCATCACCTTGTGGGAGCCCAATCATGCTGGTACATAAGAAAGATGGAATTTCGTGACTCTACATTAATTATCGGGCCCTGAATAAAATCACAGTCAGAAACCAATGCATGACTCCCCGAATCAACTAACTTCTTGATCAGATCATGGAGGCCAAATACTTCAGTAAGATTTATCTGAAGTCTAGCTACCACTAGGTCCCAATAGAACAGGCAGATGTATGGAAGACTGCCTTCAAGTTAAAAGAAGTTCTTTTCGAATGGTTGGTCATGCCCTTTGGCTTGAAAAATTCTCCAACCACTTTCATGAGGATGATGGACGATATCCTATGACAATTCACAAATAATTTTGTAGTGGTGTATCTGGATTACATTCTCATTTACAGCAAGACTTGGGAAAAACACTTGCATCATATTCAACAGGTTTTGCACACCTTGTGGCAACACAAGATATATGCCAACTTGGAAAAACTCCTATAGAATGTTCTTAGGTGATGGTAGAACTATATAAAGGGGTTCAAGCAATGTAATGAGACATGAACAGAAATATTGTATTTGGAGTGGTAGCTCAATAGGAGGATGCCCCCTCGAAGAGGCAAGTGAATAGGAGAGGATCTCTTCCATAATAGGATCCATTGTATGGTGTTGCCCTACCTCAAGGGTTTTTATATAATAAAGTGTGGTTTCTTATATCTTGCTTAGTGGATCTATTGTGTATTCAGTATTTGTGGTTATTATATTGGTAGATCTATTCAGGTTCTTAACAAGTGGTATCAGAGCACTTTCCTTGGCAGACATTGTGGGCAAATATGTTAAGAACCTGAATAGATCTACCAATATAATAACCACAAATACTGAATACACAATAGAACCACTAAGCAAGATATAAGAAACCACACTTTATTATATCAAAACCCTTGAGGTAGGGCAACACCACCCTATTATGGAAGGGATCCTCTCATGTTCACTTGCCTCTTCAAGGGGGCATCCTCCTATTGAGCTACTGCTCCAAATACAATATTTCTCTTCATGTTTCATTACATTTCTTGAACCCCTTTATATAGTTCCACCATCACCTAAGAACATTCTAGAGGAGGAATCTTCTAGAAGTAGAACCTTCTAAGAAGTCCTCTTACATTTATTATATCTAATTACCCATTTATTATATCTAACTACCATAGTGGGCCTTATTTAATAATATAGTGGACC
>ML778115.1:90812-106266 GCA_009831015.1 Picea engelmannii | reverse complement strand
AGGAGGAATCTTCTAGAAGTAGAACCTTCTAAGAAGTCCTCTTACATTTATTATATCTAATTACCCATTTATTATATCTAACTACCATAGTGGGACTTATTTAATAATATAGTGGACCTAATCCACCTTACATTGAATGACCTCCACTATTATCACTATGGGCCCTTTGGGCCCCCCCACTACCTCTCTAGCTACCTTACATTCTCCATTGGCATGGATAAGGTCCATTATGTAGGCTACATCGTTGATCAACATGGTGTACATGTGGATCCATCCAATATCCAAGTCATCCATGACTAGCCAACCCTAGCCACACTCACTGAGCTTCAGAGCTTCTTGGGCCTTGCCAATTTCTACCTCAGGTTCATGTTGGGATTCTCCCATATTGCATGGGCCCTCAGGAAAGTAACCAGGGGTGGTGGTAAGGATAAATTTGTGTGGGGATAGTCCCAACAACAAGAATTCGATGATTTGAAGTAGCGCTTGTGCTCATCCCCAGTACTTTCACTACTGGACCTATAACATCCCTTTGAGATCGAGACAGATGCTTCAGAATATCTTGTGGGTGTCTTTCTCACTCATCACAACCACCATGTGGCATATCATAGTGAGACACTATCAGATGTTGTTTGTAAGTACCCTACTTATGAAAAAGAAATGTACTCCATTGTGCAAGCCTTTCGTGAATTGAGACATTACATTCTTGGGAAGGAGACAATCATCCACATTGATCATAAGCCACTATATTTCATGCAAACAAAAGGAAAATTGTAGAATGACTGCCATCAGAAGTGGTCCACATAATTGCAGCAATTCCACCTCAACATCAAGTATAAAACAGGAAGCACCAACCGCGCCATTCATTACCTGAGAAGACCTCGAGTGGCGGAACTCACCACGGTGCTAGAATCTTATGTCCATGAGACCTCTGGATGGCCCCAACTCTATGAGACAGACCCAAACTTCGCCACCACCTACCAAATGTTTGGTGCAAATGCATTTGTCTCTAATTTCAATCTCCAGGATGGGATGTTGTGTCGTCTGGGACATATTTTCATTCCATCAAGTGAGCAAGCGAAGCTAATATGGGAAGCCCACTATAGTCAGGTAGCAGGACACTTCGGCATCGAAAATATAGTGGCAATGTTGCAAAAACATTTCTACTAGTTGAAACTTCAACAGGAGGTCAACAAGTATATCAGGTCTTGTACTTCCTGCACTATTACCAAACTGACCACTAAGAAACAAAGCCTATACACCCCTCTGCCTACTCCTGACAGGCCATGGGAATCCATCTCCATGGACTACATGTCAGGCCTCCCATCCACCTAGTGGGGAAATGACTGTTTTGTTGTGGTTGTTGATCACTTTTCTAAGATGGCGATTATGGCCTCCTGCAAGAAGAGAATCACAAAAAATGCCATTGCCAAGATCTTCTTTGAACGATTCTGGGTACATTTTGGAATACCACAAACCATTGTCTCAGATCGAGAAGGTTTATTTCTCATCATATTTTGTTTAAGCCTCTGGTCACTATTGGACACCAAGCTCAAAAAATCCACAACCTTCCACCACCAGACAGATGGCCAAACCAAGGTTGTAAATTGAATGATCGTGCATATCCTGTGCATGTATAATTTCAAGCACCCTCGCACATGGGATGAGAATATTACCTACATCCAGCATAGCTACAACTAAGACTTGCATATCTCAATTGTCCACAACCCCTTTTAGGTCAGATTGGGATTCTAACCATTAGGTCCCATAGATGTTGCAATACCCCTTGCGGTCACCTCATCCGACTCATCTCCTGCTCCAACTGAAGCTGAAAAATCCACTTGGTTCAATGAGAAGATCCAACATATTCATCAATAGGTTCAGGATATCCTATAGAAGTCCAATGACAAGCACAAGTAGCTCCATGATCAATATCAATTGCCACAAAAGTTTTAGGTGGGCGGAAAATTTTGTTTTCATTTGCATAAAGAATGCCTTACCAGACCCCATCGAAAGCTTATCCCACTCCATTATGGGTCGTACACAATCACCAAGGCTGTGGGTGATAATGGTTTTGAGCTCAACATTCCTCCTTTCCTTGGCTTGCACCCATTGTTCAACATGGATCTCCTTCGACCTTATTTCCCACCATTATTGGACACCTCAAAGATAGCAGAACTGACACCAACAGAGCTCAACCCCGACTACATACAACATGCATCTAGTGATAAAATTGTGGAAAAATAGGTCAAGGTCACTCATTGGAAACAGAGCTAGCTTTATTGAGTTGTCAAAGTAGGGCAGCTCCTCCACCAAGGCAAGTGGCTCACCCATGACCAAATTCAGCAGAAATTTCCTCATCTAATGGGGGAACTCAATGCAATGGAGACCATTGCTTCCTAATGGGCGAGGATTGATCTATATGGATGTCAATGATCTCCCACCTATTCCAACTACCTCATTTTGGTAGTTTTCTAGTTCGACAGTTTTTTCCTAGTTTTCGGGTCCCTACCTTTTAGGGTCGTTTTGAGGCCCTAAACAACGTTTTTAGGGATCACCACAATAAACATGCATAGGTCACCACATAAAACATGTGTATTCCTCATATATACCTTTCCAATGAGATATCATGCACCTAAAACAAAGATTGTATGCAAAAGTTATGACCCCAAGAAGTTGATGTACTAACTTACCCAGATGACGCCCACATGAATTTTCACGCTTCATCTCCTAGGGTTAGGTTTTTCGATGTATAGGGTTTTTTAAATTCATGTTTATTGTAAAAATTCCTTGAGAGCCTCAGTGTAATCATCTTTAAGTGAAGAAGCACAACTGTCACATCTCTTCTCAGAGATAAGCCACCACCAGCAAGCTTGTTTTCCGCTGCATTTTACAGTTTCAACTTATTTCCTTATTGAATAGAAATTGGTTTTACTGTTATTCTATGTTAAGAATATTTTGATAATAATCTGTATTCATTTCGGTCTGCTCATAAAATCTAGATTAGGTGGATTGCCAATATAACTAGGAGAGGGGGCCCAAGTTTGTCCTAATTGGGAAGAAGAGGATGAGGTTATATATGGAAGGTTTTGTGGTCCTACCATAGTGGTTGCTGGTTGGAGAGAAAATTCAAGAAGAGGAAGGGAAACTATATGGGTGGATTTTCTTGGATAATGGTGCCTAGCGAGGTGGACCCAATCAACGTTAATCCTAAAACAATGGATCTCACTAGAGTGTGTGTTGGTTGTACTGATGTGTCAGCCAAATTGGGAACACCTCCCAATATTGGGGGGAGGTTTTTAGATGTCGAGAATGATGGGGATGTTGTGGCTCTCCTACGGTTCTAGACTATATATATATGTGTGCAAGTGGTAGTGAGAAGAATAAATGAACAAGTGCTTCAGTAAATGTGGACTATCTCAACAATGTTTTGAAATCTATATGTAATCAATCAGTGGTAATCATACACAAAAAAGTAACAATGTGATCTAGGTGGATATCGATGGCCACCCACCTTTTCCGACTCGCACAAAATGGTTTTCTGGCAATTTTGGCAATTTACTATTTTTAGCATTTTTTAACTTCCAGGGCCATTTTGAGGGCCTAAATGAAGGTTTTTTGGGATTGAGCTCTCAATGATTATTGAAGGCTCTGATTGAGCCCCCAAAATTAATCTCCTCGATGATACCTTTTGAACGGGTTATCATGCGCCTTAAATGAAGATCGTATGTAAAAGTTACGACCCTGGGTAGTTGATATACTAACTTACCCAAACGGGGCCCACGTGAATTTTGGCAATTCATCTCCTAGGGTTAGGTTTTTGGATTTATAGGGTTTTTGAAATTCCTGTTTATTGTAAAAAGGCCTTCAAACCCTCATTGTAATCATCTTCTTGCGAATGAGCGCAACCGTCACATCTCTTCTCAGAGATAAGCCACCACCATTCCAACAAGCTTGTTTTCCGCTGCATTTTACAGTTTCAACTTTTTTACTTATTGAATAGAAACAAAGTTTTATTGTATCTCTGTTATTTTTTCTTAAGCATATTTTTATAATATGTATCCATTTCATACTCATAAAATTTGGATCAATGGTATCAGAGCGGTCTTCTCCTTGTCATCTTAATGCATGTCCCCAACTAGGTCAGGGTACAAAGAATTGGATCTCGAGCTTGTTTCTCTTGAGGACAAAAGCTCTCTCATTCCCAAGAAACCTCTCATGGAAGGAGAAAATAAAGATGATGGGATAGGAGATCCTTTCAAAATGTTTCTTGAAGAATCCCTCATGCAATTGAGGAACGAGATGATGGATAGTTTCACGCAAATCCTTCGGTGACTACCAACATGCGACACATCTTCCTCAAGCGGAGGTGCTGCCCCCTTCAAGGTACAAATAAACTTCGATATTCCTATATTTGAAGATCATATAGACAGCGATGTTGTAGACAATTGGTTGAATCTAATAGAAGGGTATTTTTTTGTCGATAACTTTTCTAATAGAGAAAAAATTACTTGTGCACTCCTCAAAGTCGTTCCCCATGTCAAAGATTGGTGGGAAACATTTTGTGAGCAAAAGGAAACAGAGGATCCCTCATTATTTATAGTCGCGGCCACCTGGGAATCCTTCAGGGATGCTATTAAGGAAAAATACTACCCTTTCATAGGCTATGACAACTTGTATACCAAATGGACCACATTGTGGCAAGAAAGAGACCAAGCAGTGCCAGAGTTCACAAATATCTTCCATACCTTGCGCACCAAGATGGGTATCAAAGATTCAGAGTGACATCTGGTGCTCAAGTATCAAGATTCTTTGCATAGATACATCCATACCAAAATAGAATTTTTGGACATCTCATCCTTGGGAGCAGCCTACCGATATATCATCAAAATCAAGCAGAAGCTCAAACAAAAGATGCAGCAATTTGGGCCTAGGAACCCCTCATAGAAAAAGCTAGGAAGGGGAAGCCACAAACCACATGAAAAAGGAAAGAGAAAATATGGACAGTATCAGGACAACCAGTCCAAGCCGCAATCAAAGAAGGACATCGAAAAGACAAAGAAAGATACTGGGAAGTGGTGCGACTTTCATAAGATCCCTTAGCATAACACTGTTAATTGTCTCTCAAAGAAGTTGATGGTGGTCGAAGTGAAAGCCTCTAAATGAGATGTGGGTTATGACTTCGATTCAGAACCGGAAAGGGGAATATGGATCATTGATGTGGAACCCACTGCCACTATTTCTACCACCAAGCTCCAACCTGGTGAACCAGACGAGCCAGAAGAAGACAAGCACCTCTTCCATTCATAGATGTGGGTAAAAGACACCCCACTGCACTTCATCATTGATAGAGGTATCCATAATAACCTCATCTCAGTAGAGTTCATCAAGTGGTTATACCTCCCGCTAACGTCGCACCCACAACCCTACACCATTGGATGGCTCCTCCAAGGAAGCAATCTTCGTGTCAGCCAACAGTGTCGATTGTCGTACGATATCAAGCCCTTCAAAGATGAGGTATTGTGTGATGTTTCTCCTTTAGAAGTTTGTAATGTTCTTTTGGGACAACCTTACTTATGGAAACTTCATGATGTATATGATTCTAGGTGTTACACATTATTTTTGTCACCTTGGTGATCACCTGATAATATGTGTTCATGTTCCCTAAAAATATTAAAAGAGACTTTCTCCATGGGAAAAGTGATTTTCTTTCCTCCTCCAAAAACCATATGAAGGAAGGTCATCGCATCCTTCTATATGCATGGGGTGTGACGATGCCTGATTGACGCACTCTACCCTAAACTAGGACTGTGACGTCGCCACATGTTGGTAGTGCATAGGGTGCGACGATGATTAAAGCATGAGAAAATTCAAATTTCACGAATGTTCTAGAAAGGGATCTTCTAGAATATGAGGTGGCCTCTGATCAGTTTGGATCTTACTCACTTCTCTAATTTGGTGGGATCATCCTAATCTCCTCATCCATATCTCTTTCACACTATATAAGGAGGGATCTCTCATGGAAAAGGCTAAGGTTGAATAGGTTAAGATTTGTATTGAGAGTTCTACTTTAGATTATTCTTGAGATATTTTCTTTAGTTCTTCAAGTCAGATTGTGGATCATCTTCATTCAAGGCATTTGCAGCAAAGGTGTGTGTTGAAGAAAAGATCCATTGAAAGGGGACCTTGCAACATCAAGGCATGTGTTGTATTCTCCACTTTCTATTCACTTAATACAATAATGCATTTCTTCCCTATATAAGCATCTTGTCTGCTATTGTATAATTCCTTGATCATGTACATAGACTTCATTAGAATATATAGATCTTTGTTCCCCTTCTTTGTTGGTTTGTGATTCTTAGACAGGCTTACTATTCTGCAAACTCAAGGAAGGAGCTACAAAGAGGATGCTAGTGCGGACAAGTGTTGTTTAAAAGGTATGTCACTTGTAACCCATCAAACTAGTTCATATGATGATGAAGTTTAAGGCGAAGTGTGCATTCTGTTTTGTTTTGTTCTAGTTTCCTGTGGAATCTAGGGAGATCTATTTATGTCCGCATTTACCAATTTGTCTGATAACAAAATTGGTGAACATATTGGGGAAACGAATTTTTTGGTTGTTTTCCTCTTATTTTATTTTATCCTTCCTTATTTTGGTTAAATTCATTCTCTGAGTCTGTGGGTGATCCATCTAGATTCCCCGGATCTGAAAGTTTAGTAAGAATTTTTGTTTTTCCTTCCATTTTCCTTTGGTTACATAGATCGTCACACTGTACTATATAGACAGACTATGGCAATCCTCTGACATTGCACTCTACTAGTGCAGACCCTCATGACGACGTCGCACTGTACCCTATTGGTAGCATGCGACGACCCTAGATCGTCGCACTATGCTCCACTGTCACCTGCGACGATTCCTGTAGGAATTGTTGGAGATAGCCAATTTTTCTTTTTTCCACCCAATTTTTCCTCAATTTCCTAGGATGAACTTATGATACCAGTGGTTTATTGATTTATAAGTTTGAAGCTTGGATTTGATTGATTTTCAGTAATTGAAGGTTTTTCTTTGTAAATTTTGCAAGTTTTGCTTTTGATTCTTGTCACAAGGGTATAATCTCTAGATCTCAGTCCTGAGTGCTTGTTTGACAAAGAGTCCTTGATTTATTTGGAGTTTTGGATTGTTTTCACTTTCTGGATTTTTCATTGATTGAGAGACATTTTTGTTTTGTATTTGACAAAAGGATTTCCAATCATTACATTTTTTTCTACATTATAGGTTTGGTTTGGGAATTGTGTTGAGAGTGTGTTAATTTTCTTGGATTACGCTTTATTTTCTTCATAACTTCTCTGATCTGATTTGAGAAAGAAAGAACGGAAGTCATTCTTCTTTTTAGTGATCTTTCACAAGAAAATTATTTCATTCAAAATATTTGTTAAGAGAGAAAATTGGAAAATTTTGTATCTTATGATGATTTGGAATTTTGGTCATTCTAAATTGATAAATTGTGTTTCGTAGATTTTGTATTTCAAAAAGAAATACCTTCTCCCTACTGTAATTAGAGTTCATTGGATTGAAAATTTGCATAAACATCTCTTCTTGCATTTTATTGGGTCAAGGTCACATACGTCATCAGTTTCATTTCCATTTCACTTTTGAGTAAACAACAACTTTTAAAACACAACATAATTTTAAAATTTATTAGCAACTTTTATTTTCTAGAAATTATCTTCACCAACATTAGCCAAGATAGTGCTTTGGAATAGGTTGTAAGTCACACTCTCCAAAGCATCAAAACACACAATAGTATCTTGTGATAGGGAGAGTTCAAATCCACTTGCTATATTTTGTCCTAGGAAGCCCTTCTAACACTAGGGTCAATCATGAGGTCGCATTAGGACTGGCAGAGTTACTCACCCTGCTTTGTCAGTCTTAGTGTAGAGATTGTGCATATTATTGGGTCACTTGAGAAGAAAATCATGTGCAGATCTTCTAGAGTTGATTTTTGGCTAGATACCCTACCTTTGCGCGTAGATCAGACTGTCGATTGTATCCCCATGCATTATTGTCGTAATTGGTGACCTTATTAGCCTATCTCTTTAGGTAATTTACACAAGGTGACTGTGGAGGGGAAAGTCTTCACGATACCTCAAATCGACATTGGCCAAAATCACTCTAGCTCCTTGGAGGGTATACCCACGATTATGTGTGGGAGCTTGCAACAGGGTGTAAGTCCGTTAAGAAGGTCTTCAACGTAACTTTTCAACCCGCTTTATCCCAACCCCTTATTGTCTTGATTTCATGACATTGGATTTCATCACCAACTAGTGACTTCAAAATAATAAGGTTTATTTTCTTGGTTTGATTTCTAGATTTTATTAGTGACTGTTGTTTGTTTCTCTAGTTGGCCATAGATTTGTTTCGTTCTTTATTTGGTGTGGCCAACATCGGCCTTCTCCATTCACGTAGGATGCAAGGGCTACCTCTGAAAGATATGGAAGGTTACCTCCCTTTTCTTCCTAACTCACAGAGGGCTCTCCTGAGGGAGCAATCAATAACGAAGTAGCCTTTGAGATTGGCAGTTCAAATTATTTAGAGGGATTCAAACTTCCCATAAATCCGTTATTGAGTGTTATAAAAGATCCAAATTTTCTCTGGATGAACTCATCGGTAGAACTTGTTGTTGACGAAAATATTGAAGTACCTACTAGACCTAACGCAGAGTCTGGAGTAGACAATCCACTTTTTCAGAGTGAGTCATTTAGAACCCCAGTTTACACTGCTAGAATTTCTAATCCCAGCTCTATCCCTATCCGTTCTTTTCAGAGAACTCCTTCAGGACATGATATTTTTGATAAACTAGCATTCCTGGTATCAAAAACGCATGTGACTTTCGCCTCTTATACAATACCTTTACACCATTTTACTGGAACAACTGGTAACATTGTCACAATTTAAGACCAATTATTGGTTGGTTCTCACTCGATTCTTCCTCTCCAAATCACCAACTATACCATGGTCCCACAAGCTATGACTGTTTCTGTCGAAAACATGGTTATCACTCAAGCTCCTATTGGAAAACCACTTCCTCTTGGATCAAATCCGTCACTTCCTCCTAGGTATAACGCTTTGAATACTTCCATTGCTATTCCTATCCAGAATCCATCCAGAGGGTCTAATCTGTTTGTTCCTCCTGGGTATAATGATGTTAGTCATTTTCTTCCTACACCTACTCAGGTTCTCTCTCGGGGGCCATACGTTCCTCCTCCACCTTTGTCTGGAGGATCTAGTCATCCCGGCCTTAGTGGCTCCAATCTAGTTGGAGGCACCAGTCATTCTATCGCTTTTGATTTTCAAATTCCTGTTGGAGGCCAACCTTAAGTTGGGGAACAACCTAAACTTGGGGGAAACCTCAAGTTGGATCCCAAAACCCAGTTTATAGGGAAAGTATACCTGCATTACAATATCAACCTTGGAATCTTTCCTTCCAAGGGAACAAAAAACTGTCTAGGGGGAAACATTCACAAGTTAATTCTTTTTTCCCTCCTAGTGTTATTTCCTTGATCTATGTCAAGCAATGCAAGAAGGTCATCTCTCAGACCTGGAAATTTCTCTTCTTCGTGATTATCTCTCAGAGTGAGCGAAATATTGTAGCCACATTGAGGGCCTCTATGGTCGATCTCTCCACACAACAGAAGCAAGTGGATAAGGTCATGGAAGAATACTAAAATATCTTCTCCTCTCCTACCGAGGTACCTCTACACTACTAGGTCAAGCATCCCATCGATCTGACCCCAGGCGCATGGCCACCTAATGGGCCAGTCTACTGTTTCTCTCTATTATAAAATGAGGAGATCAAGAGGTAGATCCAAGAACTTCTCCACAAGGGGCACATACATCCCATCCCATCACCTTGTGGGAGACCAATCGTGTTGGTGTGGAACAAAGACTGGACCCGGTGACTCTGCATTGATTATCGGGCCCTGAATAAAATCACAGTCTGAAACCGATACCCGATTCCCAGAATCGACAACCTCCTTGATTAGCTCACGGGGGGCAAATAATTTAGTAAGATTGATCTGAAGTCTTTCTACCACCAAGTCCCAATATAAAACATAGATGTATGGAATACTGCCTTCAATTCAAAAGAATAAATTTTTGAATGGTTGTTCATGCCATTTGGTTTGAAAAATACTCCAACAAATTTTATGAGGATGATGGATGATATCCTACAACCTTCCACCAATACTTTTGTAGTGGTGCATCTGGATGACATCCTCATATACAACAATACTTGGGTGGAACACTTGCAGCATATTCAATAGGTTCTGCACACCCTACAGCAACAAAAACTATATGCAAACTTGGAAAAATACTCCTTCGGCATGGACAGGGTCCATTACTTAGGATACATCATTGATCAACATGGTGTGCATGTGGATCTAGCCAAGATCTAGGTCATCCATGATTGTCTAGCCCCAACCACACTCACTGAACTTCAGAGCTTCTTGGGCCTCCCCAATTTCTATCGCAGGTTCGTGTTGGGATTCTCTCATATCACATGGGACCTCAGCTAAGTAACCAAGGGTGGAGGTAAGAAAACATTTGTGTGGGGCCTGTCCCAATAAAAAGCCTTCGATGACTTGAAGAATCGTTTGTGTTCATCCCTATTACTTTCATTACCGGACCTGCAACATCCCTTTGATATCGAGACAAATTCTTTAGACTATGTTGTGGTCGCCATTCTCACTCAACATGACCACCCCATGGCATATCATAGTGAGACACTATCATATGTTTTCCGTAAGTACCCTACTTATGAAAAATAAATGTACTCCATAGTGAAATCCTACTGCTAGTGGATACATTACATTCTTTGGAAGGAGACAATCGTCCACATTGATCACAAGCCACTACAGTTCATGTAGTCCCAAGGAAAATTGCAGAATGACCACCATCAGAAGTGGTCCACATACTTACAATAGTTCCACCTCAACATATAGTATAAAATATGAAGTACCAACCCAGTTGATGACTACCTCAGCTGACCTCCAATCGCAACACTCACCACAGTGCTAGACTCTTGCGGCCACGAGACCTCCAGATTGCCCCACCTCTATGAGACAGACACTGACTTCTCCACAACCTATCAAATGTTGGGAGCCAACACAGTGGTCGCTAATTTCCATATTCAAGATGGATTGTTGTGCCATCTGGGCCATCTCTGTGTTCCATCAAGCAATCACGCGAAGATGATTTGGGAAGCTCATTATAGTCGGGTGGCAAGACACTTTGGCATTGAAAAGACAGTGGCAGTGTTGTTGAAACATTTATTCTAGCCGAAACTTCGACAAGATGTCGGCAAGCATATCAGGTCCTGCACCGTCTGTGCTATTGCCAAATCGACCACTAATAAATAGGGCTTGTACACCCCTCTTCCTACTCCTGAAAGGATATGGGAATACATCTCAATGGAATACATGTTGGGCCTCTCGTCCCCCAAGAGGGGAAATGACTATCTTTTTATGGTTGTTGATCACTTTTCCAAGTTGGCGGTTCTAGCCACATGTAAGAAGAACAACACAACAAAATCTATTGCCAATATCTTCTTTGAACGAGTATGGGTACATTTTGGAATCCCACAAACCATTATCTCAGACTTTGAAAGTTGGTACCTCAGCACATTTTGGTCAAGCCTCTTGTTACTGTTGGATACCAAGCTCACCAAATCCACTGCCTTCCATCCCCAGAAAGATGTCCAAACTGAGGTCATCAATCAGATGATCGTACATATCTTATTCATGTACAATTAAAAACACCCTCGCACATGGGATGAGAATCTTTCCTATGTCCAGGATAGCTACAACTGAGCCCTGCATAGCTCAACTAGCCATAGCCCCTTTCAGCTGGGGTTGGGATTCCAACCATTGGGCCCCATGGAGGTTGCACTACCCCTGGTGACCACCTCAGCCAATTCGTCCCTTGCTCCACCAGAAAATAACAAATCCACCCAGTTCATTGAGTAGATCCAACACATATACCAATAATTTCATGATATTCTAAAGAAGTTTAATGCCAAGTACAAGCAGCGCCATGATCAACATTGGGTGCCACATAAGTTTCAGGTGGGAGACAAAGTTTGGTTGCACTTGTAGAAAGAACGACTTACAGACCCCATAGGAAGCTTCTCCCACTCCATTATGGGTCGTAAACCATCTCCAAGGTTGTGGGTGACAATGATTTTGAGCTCAACATTCCCCCTTTCCTTAGCCTTTAGCCAGTCTTCAACATGGCTCTCCTTTGAGCATATTTCCCACCATTATTGGACACCTCATAGATAGCAGAGCAGTTGTGTTATAACCCTAAATTGCACCATACATGCTTACCTGGCATCAGGCCAACTCATATCCCTTCTTTGCCAAAAACTACTGAACAACTCTTCTAAAAAATCCATTTTTAAAAGTACACACTAGCTGGCCCACTACAGCCCACGTGTACCAAAAAGTACACGCTAGCAGGCCCACTACAGCCCGCGTGTACCTTCAAAATCACAAAAAAAAGGAAAGTTGCCGACGGGACAAAAATATATGGGTCAGTTAACTGAAACTCCCGACCATGCATGGCCGAGGATTCGTCCAAAACCCTAGCTCCTTCTAGCCTATAAAATAAAGGGTAGGGGTACCATTTGGAGGGAGGAAAATAATAAGCAAAGAAACTATGCCCATTTGCCGAATCCATTGTCCCAACCCTTTAGTCTTTCCTCAATCCTAAGGAGAATTAACGCAAAGCAGTTGGAGGACAAAAGAAGAGGAGGAGCCCAGGATCAGGATCAAGGAGCGGTGGTCGGTCTCGACTTTGATTGTAAGTTGATTCATTTTGAAAATAATAAAAGAATACTTTTCCCATCCCAAATGCATGAGTTATCTATGATTTGTTTAATTTATGCTTAATTTCTAACCCTCAAGTAGAAAAGTAGCATGCATGTGTAGTGGTTTGTCTTAATTGCAGGATTGTCTTTGGAAGGAGCAGCGCAAGCAAGCGGGCAAAGTGCAACAGAGGATCTACACCAAACATCAGTAAAAAGGTTAGTAGTCATTCTCCATGCATGTATTGTGAAAGAGGGGTTTAAGTTATGGGTGGTAGGTTAAATAGTAATTTCTTTACGGTCAAAATATGCATGCAAGTCTGACCCTAGTTTGCTAGTCCGTAGGGTATTTTTCCCAACAACAGGATTGGCGACCATACTGGGGAACATACTCTTTAGGGTTTCCGGATTTAGTTGAGTTTTTGGGTAGTTTAAGAGATTAGATTTTCTATTTCTTTGCCTATCTTTTCTGTAAGGCCTGAGCTAGTAGGGAGCCTAGTTCTTTATACCATTTTTCCCTGACTATTGCTTAACGACAATTTTCGGGACACACAGAGGTACACGCGGTCTGCAGAAGGCCTGCACGCATGTACCCGCGCCCTAATCTCTTACAGCCCGCGTGTGAACACTAGTTGTAGAGGTTTCAGTAGCATGTAGGTTTTTAGAGAGATTGAGAGGCAGTCCTCCTCTTCCCTGTCAGAATTATACATTCTCAGGGGGCTTTCTGGATCCTGTCTGAGTCTTGTTGGTTCACAGTCTTGTCTCAGTTTGGTTTATTGCGTTTTGTTATTCCTTGCAATTATTTTTCTTTTATGTTAAGAAGAAGCATCCAAGCCTTCAAGAGACCTTGGTTATCAATACCAGAGGCCTCTTCCTGGTCTGGGTTTCCTGTGTTATTTTTGTCTTAGAGTTTATACATACATGCGGCCTGTGCAAGTGCAGCCCGCGGGTACATGCGCTCTGTTGTAGCTCAGCACGCGTTCGCACGCATGTTGTTTCAGTGACAGTAGCGTGCTTGACAGGATGATTTTCAGTCAAGGTGGGGTAGTCATCCCCTCCTGTGGTGAGAAGTGTTCCTCTCAGGTGTTTGAGTCTAGGGTTGCATAGTCAGTAGGTTAGGGCCTCTTACCCTTAGCCTGCTTCTTCTTAGTTGATAGTTGATAGACAAGATAAAAAAAAAAAATTGTTTTATGGTTTTTAGACAAGCGTAAGAGTCGGTGCTTTCTTGATTGCCATTATGTGTCTTTGCTCTGATTCTTTGCGATCTGCATTTTAAGCCAGAATTCTATTTTTTCTTGGTTTTAGGCTTGTCGGTGTTTTCCCTTTGTTTCTTGTTTAGCACGAAAATAAATAAATAAAAAGAGAAAAAAAAAATATTTTCATTTTCTTCTTTTTATGAAGATTGTGTTTCTACATCAATAGCTAGGGAGAAGTCTTTTTGTTCATAAGTTTTTTACAGTGCATTTAGAGCATAAGTAGCTCGTAGTCGAGTGAAATTCCTTTATGTTTGCTGCATAAAATCTTAGAAAAATTGAAAAGAAAAAGAAATCTTTCTTTGTGAAAAGTTGTTGTTTTTTGCATTTAGTAAAAGTCTTTTGTTTCCACCTTTTTTCATTCGTTTTTTCTTTGAGTCTTTACACATCATCAGTTTCACCTTCATACCCCGTGACGTAAAAAAGACCATAAAAGCAACGCTAATTTAAAATCTATTAGACTTTTTGTTTGTAGGGTTCATACACTAGTTCAGGACTAGGGCCTTGGATTAGGTTGGAGAGGAAACTCTCCAAGGCCACTCAAAACCAAACATTGGAGTCTATGATAGGGAGTGTAGAAGTCCAGTTTTGTGGAAGTTATCCGGGACCCCCCTCTAACACAGGGGATAAACATGAGGTCACGTGAGGAAAGGTAGCGGAGATAACCCCTCCAAAGACGGACCAAGCATAGTGGAGAACACATATCGAGGGCTTGTTTTGGGATTCCGTCGTTTGCATTTGCCACGGGGCTTCATGGGTCTCGAATCCGTTCAAGGTCCTCAGTTTTCTTCTGGACCATTTTCTCTCGATACCCTTGACAGGTTTCGGGCTTGATACCCTGCTCATTGTGGTCTACCCGACTATCGACTGTACCCTCCTGGTGACTGTTCGCGTGCTGGAAAATTAGTTGCCAATCTTTTTTAGGGACATACACAGGTGACTGCGAGGGTATACCACGGTACCTAGGACAAACATCGGGCCATTCTTTGCAAAGTATACCTGGAGGGTGCTTTCGTTTTTGAGTTGCACTTACACTGGTAAAATGCGGTTGATAGAACACAAGATGGAAGCTTGGTAGTTCTATCAACCGCAACTTACCGGTGCAAGTGCAACTCGAAAACAGAAGCACCCTCCGGGTATACTCTGCAAAGTGTGGCCCGATTTCTATCCAAGGTACCACAGTATACCCCCACAGTCACCTGTGTATGTCCCTAACAAATATTGGCAACTAGTTTTCCAGCACGTGAACAGTCACCAAGTGGGTACAGTCGATAGTCGGGTAGACCACAATGAGTAGGGTATCAAGCCCAAAACCTATCAAGGGTATCGAGAGAAAATGGT
>ML778115.1:58332-84541 GCA_009831015.1 Picea engelmannii | reverse complement strand
TCTCACTATATAGAGTTGTGTCCGCCACCGTTTGGTTACTCTTCCAAACATATGGAGAGTTTGCGTTGCCTCCTGCTTCGTAGACTTATGATTAATAGATATGCTGCCTGAGTCTTATCACTTGTCATGCTATCATCCAAGGGAATTTTGTCAGTGAGCCTGAGTCGGGCCCTCTGCAATATGTCTCTTGTCTGCATACCCGGCCATCCTGAACGTCCAATCAAGTCTTTGTTCGAAATCACTGAAGCCTTCAGTCTGATCATCATGACTATCAAGTCCATAACTGACGAGTCGTCGAAGACCTCTGGGTAGTGCAGTCGTCCACTCATATTACACTCCTACCCGAGTTTTAGAATATTTTGAAATTGTTGCTCGAGTTCTGAAGTACAACCATCAGGCCGAATCAGCTTCTGGGAGATGGATACTCTATATGTATATCTCTCGGATTTCGAGATGTAGCTCCGTTGTATATTATTCGTGGCTACTCTTTATAGTTATTTGACATGGATCTACAGTGTATTTGATTGGTAGCCATGGTTCTATTTTATCCCAAGAATGGGTATGCCCGCCTCGGTGAGACATTTTTTATTTTGTAGATGGCACCTCCTGATTCCTGATTCTTGGGCTCACTCATTCAGCATATCAGTACAGATTGGTAAAAGATTGGTAATGTATTTCGGCCATAATATGCTCTTCTGACCTCACACATGCTTGGAAGGAGCGAATTCACTTGAATTCACTTACCTTTAGAGAGTAGAAGGTAAGCGAAGAAAATATGCCCATTTGCTAAATCCATTGTCCCAACCCTTTAGCCTTTCCTCAAGAATAAGGAGAATTAATGCAAAGCAGTTGGAGGACAAAAGAAGAGGAGGAGCTCAGGATCAGGATCAAGGAGCAGTGGTCGGTCTCGACTTTGATTGTAAGTTGATTCATTTTGAAAATAATAAAAGAATACTTTTCCCATCCCAAATGCATGAGTTATCTATGATTTGTTTAATTTATGATTAATTTCTAACTCTCAAGTAGAAAAGTAGCATGCATGCGTAATGGTTTGTCTTAATTGCAGGATTGTCTTTGGAAGGTATTTTTCCCAACAACAAGTTGACACCAACATATATAAACCCTGACTACATGCAACATGCATCTAGTGATCAGATTTTGTACATACAGATCAAGGGCACTCGACAACAAAGGATCTAGCTTTATCGAGTCATCAAAGCAGGGTAGCTCCTGCACCAAGGCAAGTGGCTCACCAGGGGTCAAATTCTGTAGAAATTTCCTCATCTGATGGGGGAAATCAACGCAATGGATACCATTTCTTCCTATGGGGGGAGGATTGATCCAGTTGGATATCAGTGGCCACCCACCTTTTCCAACTCGCTCAAAATAGTTTTCTGACAATTTTAGCAATTTACTATTTTTAGCAGTTTTTAACTTTCGGGGCCATTTTGAGGTCCTAAATGAAGGTTTTTTTAGATTGATCTTCTCAATAATATCCAAAGTTTCTTATTTATCCCCACAAATGAATCTCCTTGATGATACCTTTGAAATGGGCTATCATGCGCCTAAAACAGAGATTGTATGCAAAAGTTACGACCCCCAAGAAGTTGATGTACTAAATTACCCAAACAGGGCCCACATGACTTTTTGCACTTCATCTCCTAGGGTTAGTTTTTTGGATGTATAGGTTTTTTGACATTCCTATATATTTTAAAAAGGCCTTCATAGCCTCATTGTAATCATGTTTTGTTCGACAACACAGGTATTCCAACAGAGGAGGAACACCTTCAGTAACCACTCACATAACCAAATCAAAGATCAACACACCGATGTTTTCACATGGTAAAACCCCTATGGGGAAACATCCATAGCCCCAACCAACGCGGCCACTTGGAGCAGTTTATTAATGCAAAGAAAAATATTACAGAGAGATTTTACAAGAGAGTTTCTCACAATCAATCATCGGAAAATGACCCTCCATGCTCTTTAAATAGAGATCATGGACCAATCGGGTGTTAATCCACGGATCAATGGATGTTAATATCGAGGAGAGTATGAACTGTTGGATCACTCTCTATCAGGAACATATCGTGACCGTCAGATTTCCTAACTACAAATTCATACTAATGCATACTAAAGTAACACACTAAGAAACACACTTTTACCTAACGACACATTAGACCAAGTAGATCTTAACTAACTCATAAGTGTCTAAATATCCTAATATCCGCCCTTAAGAACAACTTGGGATAGGATTGAAGGATTTACAATAGTGACACAATAGGAGAAGGAAGGAGACATTAGAGCCTATCCCCCTTTAATGACAACCTCCTGAACTCCTAACATAGATCAAAGTTTGGAAAACTTTGCTTCTATAAGAGAATTTGTCAAAATGTCTGCAACTTTATCTTCTGTAGGACAAAAGAACACTTCAATAACTTGATCATGAATGAGATTTCTGATGAAGTGCATGTGGAGATCGATGTGTTTTCTACGCTGATGTTGAACTTGGTCTTTGGCAAGCTTGATGGCACTATGATTGTCGCACCAAAGGCTGGTCGGATCCTGCTGCTGGAATCGAAACTTTGAAAGGATCTGTCAAATCCACAAGGCTTCCTGACTTGCATTTACCATTGCTTGATACTCTTCTTCTGCTAAAGAAAGTGCAATAGCTTGTTGTTTCTTGAAGGCCCAAGTGACAGGTCCTGAACCAAGGCTGAAAACATAAAATGTAGTAGAATTCCGATCATCAGGCTTGTCAGCCCAATTTGAATCAATGAAACCAACCAATAAAGGAGTCCCCCTTGAACTATAATGTATCCCGAACTGAACTATACCAAGTACATAGAGAAGTATACTTTTAGCTACTTTCCAATGGATTTCATGGGGTGTTTACATATATCGGGCAACAAGACCAACAACAAAGGAAATATCAGGAGGGGTATGAGTCAAGTATAAGAGGCTACCAACTAACTGACGGTACAGGGTGGAATCAACTTCAAGAGAAGTACATGTGGTAGTAAGCTTGACTCCAGAATAGAAGGGAGAAGGCATTGGTTTACAATCATCCATGTGAAAGCAACAAAGAAGGTCACAAGCATACTTAGACTAGGAAAGAAAAATTACTTCATTGGTTTCTAAAACTTGGAGTCCAAGGAAATAGTGCAAAAAGCCTAAGTCTATCATTTCAAATTTCTTCTTAAGGTTGGTTTTCACATGGTTTAAAATTTTTGTATCACTACCAATAAGGATAAGGTCATGAACATAAAGGACAAGGATTATGATATGGCTTCCTACATTCTTGGTATAAACATTAGGATCAAAATGGCATCTAGAGAATCCGGTGTCAATAAGAAAGTTTTCCATTTTGGCATACCAAGCTTGGGGAGCTTGCTTAAGACCATAAAGAGATTTCTTAAGGCAAAAAACAAGGCTAGAGTCATTATGGACATAGCCAGGAGGTTGTTCCATGTAGATTTCTTCTTTCAAATCACCATGCAAGAAGGCGGATTTAAAATCCATTTGATGGACCTCCCATTTATGTGAGGCAACAAGGGAAAGAACAAGGTGGATGGAATTCATTTTGGCTACAGGGGAAAAGGTTTCATTATAGTCAATTCCTTCAACTTGGGAGAATCCTTTCGAAACTAACTGAGCCTTGTGTCTTTCAACACTTCCATTTGATGCATACTTGGTTCTGTAGACCCATTTACATATGACAAGTTTTCTTCCTTATGGAAGAGGTACAAGATCCCAAGTATTGTTTTCCATTAAAGAACAATAATCTTCATTCATTGTTGTATCCCAATCTGGATGACCTGAAGCTTCTGCAAATGTCTCTGGATCATGAGTCTCTGAAACTTGAGCCAAAAGAGAAGAGGCTCGTTGGAACTGTGAGCGTGTTCGACGCTGATCTGAAGGATCACCGACAAGATCACCAGCTGCTTCTCGTGTTGAACGAACCCATCTAGGAAGTGGTGGAACTATTTCTTGTTCAGTTTCAAAGGACTCATCTGGAGGAAGTTCAACAGGCGGAGGTGGATTTTCATCCTCATTGTCATCATCTGAAGAAGAAACCATAATAGGAACAGAAGAAGGCACAAACGTCGAAGATGGCTCGCAAGTCGAAGAAGGCACAACTATTGAATTAGGCTCACAGGCCAAGAGATTTTCATCAAATTTAACATCTCTTCTAATAATAATTTCATTAAAATGTGGTTGAATAAGTGTATAACCTTTGACATCTTCAGAATAACCAACAAATATGCACTTCTCACTTTTTGGCTGCAATGCTTTCCTTTTCTCATCAGGAATGTGATCCCATGCTATACTGCCAAATACATGGAAGTGACTTGCATCTAGTTTAATTTTAGTCCAAGATTCTTCTGGTGTTATATTTTTAAGATCCTTTGTGGGAGTGCGATTTACTATGTAATTTGCATAGTTGATGGCTTCCGCCCAATTCTTTAGACTTAATCCCTTAGATTGGATCATACAATGAGACATTTCTTTTAATGTGTGGTTCTTTCTCTCAACAACACCATTTTGTTGTGGTGTATATGGAACAGTGTGTTGCATTTCGATTCCATGTGTAGTGCAGTAATTTGTAAAATTATTGTTCACATATTCGCCTCCATTATCTATTCTTAACCTTTGAATTTGATGTCTAGATTGCTTTTCTACAAGCGCCTTGTAGGCCAAAAAATTGTCAAAAATTTCGCTCTTAAGTTTTAAGAAGTAAACCCAAGTATGTTTGGAAAAGTCATCAATGAAAGTTAAGAAATACTTGCACCCAGAAAGAGAAGGAGAAGAAAGTGAACCACACAAATCACTGTGAACAAGCTGCAAAGGACCCGAGGCATGCCAAGAGGAACATTTTTCAAAACTATCCTGATGATGTTTGTCGAGAACACAACTGGAACAAACACCATCTCTGCATGAAACAAGAGGAAGACCAGTCATCATCTGTCGATTACATAGTTGTTGCAATGAGCGATAGTTTAGATGACCAAACCGTTTATACCAAAGTTTGCTCAATTCATCACTATGAGCAATAAAAACTGATGAAAAAGATGATGATCCAAAGTTGTCAAACTTGTACAACCTGGTAATATCATCAGCAATTTCAATTGCAAGAACATGATTAGGATATTTTATATCCTTGATTACAACTTGGTGAGGTGAAAACTCTATGGTTTTACCTTCGCCTGAATGAGTGATTTGATATACTGATAGAAGGTTACAAGAAAGACTTGCAACACATAATACATCATTGAAATGGCGATTTTCTACTTGTACTGTTCTAGATCTTTCAACACTAAGAGATCTATCATCACCAACAAATATTTTCTTGGTGTTACATTAATTTAGAGTAGAAAATATGTCTCTATCCTTAGCCATATGATAAGATGCTCCAGAATTAATAAGCCACTTATCAGAAGTAGAAGTAGAAGGTGTATTGAAGGAGAAACTAGAAGTAGAAAGTGCATGTCCATGGGAAGAATAAGAAGAAGAAAGATCAATATCGATGTTGTGCTTCTTCATCGCTGCTTCTAAAGCTGCCATCTTCTTGAAACATTTGGACTCATCATGACCATCTTTATCACAAAAGTTGCAATGTCGATCATTCTTCTTATTTTTATATTTTTCTCCTTTGTCTCCATTTGGAGCAAAAGATGTCTGAGTGGGTTTGGGACCCTTATATTTCTTGTTATTGTGGCGAGGATGTTTCTTCTTGGGATTCTTGGGTTTATCTCTCTACTGGGCAACTAAGGCTTTGTTGGAGGTACCTGCAGTGTTGATCACTCCAAGTTGTACAAGATTATCTTCCTCTCTAATCAAAGCAGCACAAAAGGACTGAAGTGTGGGTTTTTCATATACTTTCCCTAGAGCCTCTCTCATGGAATAAAAGGTAGATACAAACAAAGAATATGAACTACCTAGATTAGAAAGAATAAGATATATGCACAACGCTCTTCCTCCATTTTTATCTTACATTCTTCACATAAAATTCTAAGTGTTCTAAACCTAGATAGATAGTCTCCAAGGCAAGAAAAATCACTTGGACTCAATGTCGGAACTTTATTTTCTAACTGTTGTGCTCGAATAATATTGAGTTTACCAAACACGGATTCAATCTTGTCCCAACCTTCTTCGAGATCATCAATTTCTTGGAGGTAGTATCTTAAATCAGGAGAGATGGACATTCTGATTAGTCTGCATGCTTCATCATTCCTATTAGCCCATTTGGATTTCTTATCATCATCACTAGGTTATTTTTCCTTTCCCAAGGTAATCTGGTACAAGCCTTTACTTCTTAATAAATCTTCCATATGAGATTTCCATTGGAAGTAGTTGTTGCTAGTAATCAAGACATTACTTGTAGAATCCATATTAAATATGTAGATAATGTGGATTTAAAAACTAAAACTGATGATCTGGATGGAAATATCTTGAAAATTTGTGCAGTTTAAAAAAAAACGGCACTGAAAACAGACTTCTGATGTGAGAGTTATGCCCTTTTAAAAAAAGGCATAAACGGTAACAAACTGACCACGTGATAGTGTAAGTTGATTTATGAAGTGACTCACTTTATAAAGAGAAGTGGGGATCACTTTTACAATGAATTTATTTTATAACAGAAAAGATGCATGCAAAATAAATAACTCTAAAATAAAATATTAAAGCTACTTATAGTGATTCACTTTTATACTTGAAGTGAAATACACTTTACAATTTTAGCATGAATATTTTCAAAAAAGTAACAAAAGAGAGACTTGAACACAAGACCTCTTACTTAATTAGGAAATTTTTAACCAAATGGTCTAACAAAACATATTGTAATTTTCATAAGGAGTGTTGTTGTTGTTGTTGAAGATGGCCTTGGAGAGCGTGCTAAAAAAAACTCTTTTCACACAAGAAAAAAATTCTGCTTCTCGATGACAACAAGGGTTAGATCTCGGTTAGCTTACCTGGAATATGCACATTTTCCTATCTGTTTCTGATTTTCTGAGATCACAGAGGGTGTGGGGCAAAGAGCATATGCAGATTTAAAAGAGTAGCAACCCAGAAATAAAAAAATGCAAACCGAAATAAAACCAAAATAAAACTTTGTAGAAATTTAAAAGATGTGTATTCGGGCTTTATACCTCTGGATCTGACTGTAACGACCGTATCTTGGGAAAACAGAAACCTTTTTTAGTGAAACGAAAAGTATTCCTGAATGAAAAAAGTGCTTCAGACATAATGGAACAGTTCTCTCATCCTATAAATGTACGAAAATGACAAAAAATGGAGATGAGGAAACTCGACTTCATGATCTCGATCTACAACAGGAGCGGGTCTTCAAACAGGCCCTGATACCATGTTCAACAACACAGGTATTCCAAAAGAGGACCAACACCTTCAGTAACCACTCACATAACTAGATCAAATATCAACACACCGATGTTTTCACGTGGTAAAACCCCTATGGGGAAACATCCACGACCCCAGCCAACGCAGCCACTTGGAGCAGTTTATTAATGCAAAGAAAAATATTACAGAGAGATTTTACAAGAGAGTTTCTCACAATCGATCATCGAAAAATGACCCTCAACGATCTTTAAATAGAGATCATGGACCAATCGGGTGTTAAGCCACAGATCAATGGTCGTTAAGATCGAGGAGAGTATGAATCGTTGGATCACTCTATGTCAGGAACATATCATGACCATCGGATTTCCTAACTACAAATGGATACTAATTCATACTAAAGAAACACACTGAGAAACACACTTTTACCTAATGACACATTAGACCAAGTAGATCTTAACTAAATCCTAAGTGTCTAAATATCCTAACATGTTCTTGTAAATGAACGCAGTCATCACATCTCTTCTTAGAGATAAGCTGCCACCATTCCAACAAGCTTGTTTTCTGTTGTATTTTATAGCTTCAACTTATTTTCTTATTGAATAGAAAACTAGTTTTACTGTATCTCTGTTATTTTGTGCTAATCATCTTTTAATAATCTATATTCATTTCATTCTTCTCATAAAATCTGGATCAAAATGTAAGATGGTTTGGGGTTTTATCCATGTGGGGGAATAAAATAAAATGCATGTGTCCTAATAGACCTATCGTCCTTCCTCTCAAAAAATACTAGGCCTTCCAAAAGCACTCAATAGTGGGGCATGAATCCACCGGAAGAGGAGCTAGTGAAGGTATGAATAATCAGTTATAATGAGGGGTGAAGGGTTCATATCCTGAAAGGACTGACGATATTTCCCAACAACCATTCAAAATATGATTTAAGGTGTGATTGCAGCCCACAACCACCACCTAGGTAGATATAACCTAGAATTGGCCACTAAGTAACCTCGATCAAGCACATCATTTAGATTTTTGGCCTCAAAAATTGGTCACAGGATGGATGCTTTCCAAAGGTTGGGTGACCCAAGGAGTCACACACATAACAACGGGACCTCGAAATTCAACCCTTCATGGGTGTCTCCTTGCCTTATGGTGTAGGAATTCTTGATTGAGAGGATTTTGGAACCCTAGTTCACAACTTTCTAAGTTTCAGATGAAAAATGATGATGGGGATTTATTTGGATACCTATCCCCAAAATATTAACCTAAACTGCACTTTTCTTTTGTGTTCCCTCTGTGGAGGTTATATGTGTGTTGTTTATGGTTTTTTTTAGAATGTGAAAGTGGGCCGTGAATTTGGGTTCATGGGAAAACTTCGTTGATTAAGACATATGTGAGAAACATATTTTCTCAAACAAGTGAGTCCCTTTAGATTCTCCTAGATCGGTTATGGGTGCAAGGAAAATAGAATACTACAATATCAAGTCTCTGACAAATACCTCTTGTATATGTGATGATGTGTGAAAGCAGTGACAGTGAGTGATGAATTTTTAATAAGTTAAGTGAGAAAATTTTGGCATGTGGACATCGCTTGGTCCTTTAAAATGGTTGTTTACTTCTAACTTTCTATGTTTCACAAGCAATCCTTGCTGAAATTCAAAAATCCCTAAATGACTAGCATGGTGTACATGTGGGTTCTTACTTATGAGCTTTAATATTCTTAGGATGTTTTCTAATCTAAGAAATCTTTGAAACTATTCCTAGATTGTGAACATGTGGGCATGTATGAGCCCTTACAATGATTTAAACCTCCTAAGTGAGTTACTCTAAAAATTTGAAACTATCCTAAGATTGTGCACATGTGGGAATGTGTGGGCCCTTACAATTATTTAAGACTAAGTTTCAAAAAACAAGCTAAGATGTATTGGCCTCTCTTAGATATTTTTATCAAGGGAGATGAATACTTCTCTAGGAAATCTCTTTTTCTAATTTCCAAGATCACACTATGGTGCGAGGAAAGAGCATACTCCAAGATCCTGTAAATAAGTTTCTAGTCCCGAATTAATACGATTTTTTGTAAAAGAAAAACATTTAATGAAATTAAAACGATAAACTTTAATCTATCCATGTGGAAACCAAGGAAATAAAAAGAAACTATGGTTCCTTTTAATTCCCCTAGAATTCTACATGTGACTAAATTATCTATGCAAGAATGAATCCTAAGCCTTCTTTTTGTTGCGTTTACAAAGTGCATAAAATAAATCTAAGCTATTGAAAATACACACACACACACACACACACACACACACACACACACACACACACACACACATATATATATATATATATTACACAGTTGTGCATATGTGTGCGGGTTTGGACTCGACAGTCACACAGTCCATGCATATTTTTCGGTGAAAAATCCATTTGATTCTGCGTGGTCATCACATTTGTTCTGCACAAACTCATGCACACACAAATGAATGGTGGGCTGAGAATTTTAAAATTAATTCATCCAACAGAGGGATAAATTTAAGTGTCTGAAGGGTAGGCTAGTCTGGTTTTGGACCCTACAAACATTAGAAAGTGAGAATAACAACTCTAATAGTCACTTGAGGAGGAATTTGGATTCCAATCCCCAGTATGGTCACCAAATTGTTTGGGACTTTTGATCACAAGGGTGAGAAAAAGAGAGTCCCTTAAATACCCTAGTAAGCTAACAAGGCATAATAGAAATATCTTAGCAAGTTAGTGTTCCTGCAAGTTAGAAAACAAGATATGAAGCAAGCAAATAGAAACTAAGAATAAGAAACAAACTAAACTAACATAAACAAGTGATGCATGAAATTGAACACATGAAATGGTTACCCAATAGAACTGAATCTTCGAATTGAGTGCACCAAGAGGAGAAACATGGGAAAATGAATCCCCTATTCCTCCTAAGGGAGGGTCCTTTGATCCCTCAAAAAATAGAGCTATCACTCTCCAATGGTGAGTCTACAATGGTGAAAAATACCCAAAGCTTAGCTTCACAAGAGGTGTAAATCTTTCTCAATTCTACACTAGCTCAAAACTAATGGCTTAAGGGAAATATGGCTTCCTCCAAGAGAATTTTGAACTACATAACAATGTTATGGATTCTTCTTCTTTTTTTCATACAATTATCCTCTATTTATAGGAGGATGGAAAGATATTTTTCAACTAGTTACAAGTGTGAATGGGAGGCCTTTGGAGGTACCTCCCATCCCTTTTAGTGATCCCAAGGAGGCATTTTAGGGATATTTTGGGGTATGGTCGAGATATACTTCATCTAAGAAGTGGTTGAGGCCCGACCAAAATCATCAATGTGTCATTTCCATATCCGTGTGATTTTCCTGATTGTCAGCCGTGTGGATCGTGCATTGTGCGCGTTGTACACTTTGCTATCCTGAACGGATGTGCGTATGTTGTCTTTGTCGAATGTGCACATAAATTCAGGATATTTTTTGAATAGTTTTGTGGGTATCTTTCCAAATTGAATCTGATCCTTCCATAATTATTGGTAGTATGTTTTGTTGGGTTTTTCATCCATTGTATTTATTTTTCTGAGAAATTTTTTGGTGATAACAACAACTTCTTCTTTAAACAAGCTCAAGAATTTATTCTCCTCCTTGTTTCCTTCTAGCCAAAGTTATTTCATTTATTCTTCTAGTAGGGATATCATGTGACAATATTGTTCAACTAGTTGATCATTTTCTTTCTTTCTCTTTTAGATCTGATATCACGTGAACATATATATCCTTGGTGTTCTCGATTTTCTCTGCATGTAGCTAGTATTTCTCATCTACTTTGAATTGGAACTCATGTTCCATTTTTTTCTTCTGTTGTTGTAACTACTACTCCAGACCTACAATTGTAATCTTATACAATTGATCTCATTGACCATGATGGTATTTTCTCCTGCAAATGCATGTAATGCTACTACCATCTGTGTCTCTTCCTTCTGTGGGTTCACCTTAGTTATGCTCTAATCAATGTTCCTTTTAGATATTTTTTATTCATAGGTCTCCTTTGTTTTTTATTGTATTGATGGCCTCCTAGTGATTCCTTGTTTCAAATTTCTATGATATAACTTCCCTACAACAACTAATTCATCATCAAACTCTAACATTTTTAAGGCTAAATAGGAGAAGTAAAAAGATATCACATTCAACGCAGTTCCTAGATCTAGAGGAGAGGTTAGTATCGATACTTCCTTGGTCGATCCAGGGGTGGAAGTTCCACTTCTCTCCTCTTCTTCATTCTTATTCTTCAACTCCTTGCGTGCTTCCTTTGAAACTCTTTCCTCTTCCTCAACAACCTTGCGGGAAACTTCTTCAAATAGCTTTCTTTGTTTCTTCGTAGCTTCATGAGCAACTTCATCCTCCACATATTTGTGATATTTTTCATCTTCTATGGATTTGTGGGCTTGGGCCTCTTCCATGACTTTGCGGGATTCTTCAATCTCTTTGGGTTATTTTCCTTTCTATTTCTTTTGTATGGCCCTTTATTCTACATCAAATAATTGTCTCAGTGCCTCCTCTTCTTTCTCATTCGTATATCTTTTATGCACATCCATATTTCCCTAAGTGCCCATTATTACTTTCTACATTTTTTCATGGAATTCGATTTTATTCTCTTCCTATTCTTCCATACAAGAGTCAACCTAGTGCATGACCACTATGCGATCCAATACTTCTTCGTATAACCTTGCCTCGTCAAAGAATTCTTCCTCTTCTCTTTTCTCATTTTCAAAAGGGGGAACCATCTTAAATGTTTTGTAATGGTTATACATGATATCCCTGGGGTTGTGTTTCTTCATCATTATTGTACAAAAAATCAGCTCCCTAATATTTGTGACTTCCTTCCTCACATGCAGAATGTTCATTAAGGTGAATTTCCATATCTTGATTGAGAATTTGGCCAAAATTCTCTTGTTCACAATTCGTAGGGTCGGTGTTATACCTACTTCCACCATTTGGTATGTTACCTCACATGATAAAATATTATTAGAGACGTATCTAGGTAATAGATGTGACGTAGCATTATAACCATAGACACAAATGTAGGTATAAATTTTCTTTGGGTATCAATCTACTAATTCCTGCAGGGTTTCTAATGCTTTCGTTGATATTCTCTACAGGGTTTGGTTGAAAAATAATTGATACAATGGTGCTATAAATAAATAATAGATTTGATAAAAGTATTCATGATACCTACATGTCTAGATCTTGGAACAATATATATGAATCGAGGGTGATTATGAAGTCCAATCCTAGTTCATTTCTGGGCTAGGGACACATGCACAAATACCATCAATGAGAAAGGTGGACATGTAAAAACATGATTTTGTGCATGTGTGCATATAATGGACGTTGAGGAATATGTGGAGCAATAGGATCGATGCCCAACTAAACATTTCTCCATTTTCTTCCACTACATAGGCCATGGTTTTCCATTCCTTCTTGAAATGTATGCAATTCTCTTCCCCATACAATCTACAAATCACTGCGATTAGCAGTTGATATGGAGGATTGAAATATTGGGTATTGTATACCCTACTAATCTTAGATACAAAAGGTGTTTCTTCATCCCACCACTTTTGAATAATTTCCAGAGGCTTCGTCTTCTCTTTAGAGAAGGATTCAAGGACTCCCCTATTCAGATATGTCAATGGTTTTGACAGTTTGTAGATCCTGTGAAAATTGTCTGGATTTAGAGGGTCTATAGTACTTTCTTGTTGGTGATAGTTTGTTCTTGTGTGTTCACATTTTCGTAAGCCCACTTAGTTTCTTCATTATAGGGTAAGATTGGAAGCTAAGTGGCGATGGTTTGAATGTCGCTTCTCTATATGTTATGATATATTATGAGGTTTGTATCATTTTCCGAGAACTCTTCGTTACAGAACATTTTGTATGTTTCTTCCCATGTGAAACAACCATGAAGGCCCATATTCTGACTAGTATCTGATACTGTCATTGTATTTGTGTTTCATCCCCGAGGTTTCAAGACTGATTTTAGAGTTTTTTCTCTGTGACCTGTAGCTTTAGACATTTCCTTGTTCTTCTGATGTACAGGATTCACGAATTTGTGAGTTCCCTTAAGTTTATCAAATGCACAAATTCAATTCACAAATATTAAGTAATGACCTAAGAGATATGATACATTAATACATAGTGTTCATATACCCCTAGATGTTAATAACAAATCATGTGAATGATCATGTCTCAGACCTCTGCCAAACTTGTTAGACATTGATACATAAATGTATCTAATTCTTAGTAATTATTTCATTATAGGTGGAAAACGCATGTGATCAAGTGCCCTTTTTGGAATACAGGTTTGCAGGGTGATGGCCTTTGCAGTTTGCAGCTCATGGATGTGTGATGGATTTCATCATATTTTCCAAGTGAATATCTTCTGCATCGGTGATTCCAAAGGTTCTTGCAGAATGAGACATGTGACGTGCGGGTTAACAAAAGGTGGATAATACCATGACAGTTGAGATACTTCACAAGGTCCACCTCATATGTTAGATCAAATTTGGGATGTAGATATTAATTAGGATTTTCATACCTCAACAAAAAATGAACGTAGGTTATGTGGGAATGTGACATGCGGGAAAGGTAGAGAATTGTGTTTGGTGGGTTTGCGCGAATTCCTACAAGGAATTTTTATGAAACATTAATCACCTCATGGGTTGTGTAAATTCATGACGTTTGGTACACATGCGTCCTCATCATGGCATACCTGCGGGAAATTTCCTGCAAGCTTTCACTTTGCAAGTGAATAGTGAAAAAGTTGCTAGATGACTTGTTGATAAATCTTCGTGAGTTTCTTTCCACAAAAGCATGGATCTGTATTTGGGGTAAGGGTAAGTATGAAACATGAATGATGGACACACATATGTAATATTTTATCGTACATCGTCGGTTGAGGCTTCACACTGGATTGGCAGGTTTGGGTTAAATCCCTGCAAGAGGTTAGAAAAAAAAATTTAGAAAACATTAAGAGGTTTTAGTGACCAATAACAGGGAAAAGAAAACCCCATATATCATGACAACCAAACCTTAGAAAATAGTTTCCATTTGGTATCAAGTCAGATATAAATTTAGTAAGGGGGGTCCCATTGAATTTTTCCTAAGCCAAAAAAACAATTAATGGGAATTGTTGTGGGTACAATAGGTTAGGGCTAAGGTTTTTGCATGCCTCAATTCACAATTAGAGTTAGGGTTTTGAACATCTATATTGTTATTTAAACTCCACATGTGACTAGCTCCATATATGTGATTAATGGAATTTGACCTAGTCAATAGGATAGGTTAACTTGTGGGAGGCATAACTTCCTCATACGAACTTCGGTTGAGGTCATATTCAGGTTGTTGGTAAGCTCTTGAAGTGTAGAACAATTCCAAGGGACTTTACGTTAGTTTGAGAATATTTGGCACCCCTAAAACATCATTTAATGCCTCAAATAGTCTTTGGAATGTTTTGAACCCTAAATCATCAAAGCATGCCCTGCCCTAAAATGGGCCATACAACCCAATAGCACCAAAATTTATACCTAGAAAGTACCATAATAGATGACAGATTATACAATGATCCATTTCAGATTAGATTTATGTATCATGGAGTGTGGCATTGGGTCATGATTGACTATGTGAGTCTTTCCTTTATGGGGAAACAAGATCTCTCCTAGGAAAGGTGTATAGAAGCTCCAACATTGCATCCAACCATGGAAATCCTAGAAGTATGTCATAATTGACCTCTACATCCAAGATGGAAAATTTAGTTGAGATAGTTTTGGGCCCAAGGGTAAGTGCCAATTTTACTATTCTAATGGGATTAGTCACTAATTTATTGAATTTAGTAAAATCACATCTTGTTTCCTAAAGGTTAGTAAAACCAAGGGAATAGAAAATGGGAAGGGTAGCTATGTTAAGGGATGTAGATGCAAGGTCCACCACCACTCGCTTAATAATGGTGCCATGGTAGCATATCTTTATAAAAAAAGGCCTAGAGATGTTGAAACTTGATTTATCATCAGGTGGAAGCTCTGAGAGGTTAAAGGATATTTCAATGCCTAATGAAGGTGTTGATTCAAGGGAAAACTTCATTAGAAATTAATGGAAGAAGTGTCCTCAGACACACACTTTTATTAAATAGGAAAAGAAATTACATAAGAGACTTTGCAAGAGTTTACATCCGAACAACACAATACTCTTGCAATGAGCTATATATAAGCTAAATGTCCTAACAAACTCTAGTTATGGATCACTTATTAAATAAACAAGTGTCCATTTACAATAAATGCTATCTTAACTTATAATCCTAATTTTGAGCTTAAGATATGACACCTTTCTAGAGTCATATCTTTTACAACAATATTCTATTTCTAAATGTCTCCATTTATTAATCAAATATTCTAGATTATTAATTTAATATCCTAAATTAATAATCATTTTATTCTAACTTATTAAACTATGATATTTGTATTTTGGATTATCTAGCATTCCCCCCTATGATCCAAAGATACATTACAACAGATACCAAGTTCATCCCTGAACTTGGTAAATTTTATTCTGCCAAGAGGTTTGGCGAAAATGTCAGAGATCTAATCTTCTTAAGCTTGATGACATTCTTTGCAATGAGTGATCTGATATGATGATACTTGGTGTCCATGTGCTTTGTCTTTGAATGAAAAACTGGATTCTTGGAAAGCTTAATGGCTGACTGGCTGTTGATGAATAATGATGTAGCTTCTACTTGAGAAATGACCAAGTCCTATAAAATTCTACGTAACCAAACAATTTCACATGTTACTTCCCATGCTGAGATGTATTCTGCTTCTGTTGTAGAAGTAGCAACTGTAGCTTGTTTCTTACAATTCCAAGACACTGCTACTATACCCATGTTCATTAAATAGCCTGATGTTGATGCTCGATCATCAATACTTCCGGCAAAGTCGGCATCTAAAAATCCACCAAGTACAAAAAATTTAGTCCTTTTGTAAAGAAGACCAAAATCTTTTGTTCCTTGGATATATCGAAGAACTCTTTTGGCTGCATTCCAGTGGTTGTCTCATGGTTGTTGCATAAAATGGGAAAGAATATTGACTGCATAAGATAGATCTGGGCGAGTGTTTGTCAAATAAATCAAGCTGCCAATCAATTGTCTATAAATGGTGTTGTCTACCAATTCCCCCCCTTCAAATTTTGAAAGTTTCAAGTTTTTTTCCATAGGGTTAAGAGATGGTTTACAATCCTGCATGCCAAACCGTCGAAGAATTTCTGCTACATACTTACTCTGAGAAATGAAAATATGATGTGGACGTTGGAATACTTCAATGCCAAGATAGTAGTGAAGGAGTCCCAAATCTGTCATCTTAAAACCTACATGTAACTCCTTTTTCACCTGTTCAGTATGATCATCATTGTTTCCTATAATGAGAAAATCATCTACAAACATAATAAGAATCACCAGATAAGGACCCTGTTGATGGATATACAAAGTATCATTATATTCACTTCGTTGAAAACCAACCTTCCTAAGGTATTCATCCATTTAGGTATACCAAGCTCGGGGAGCTTGCTTTAACCCATATAAAGCCTTAATTAATTTGCAGACTTTATGTTCCTGCCTTGCAATTTCAAAACCTAGTGGTTGTTGCATATATACATCTTCCTGTAAGTCTCCATTGAGAAAATCACTTTTTACATCCATTTAATGAACTTTCCAACCTTTCTGAGCAGCCAATGCAAGTGTTAATCAGATGGTATACCATTTAGCGGTAGGAGCAAAAGTTTCCTCATAATCAATGCCTTCCTGCTGTGCAAAACCTTTAGCCACAAGTTGTGCTTTACACTTGTCAATTTTTCCATGTTGGTTGTATTTAATTCTGTAAACCCATTTGCATCCGATGGGTTTAACACCGTTAGGACAATCAACAAGTTTCCAAGTGTTGTTATCAATTACTGCTTAATATTCCTCAACTATAGTCTGTTGCCATTCTTTATGTTTTACTCCTTCTTTGTATGTGGACGGTTCAGTAAAATCATTCGCTACCAAGGCAAAATTCCCTTCATTGCTGTGTGATCCCCTTGTTCCTGTTTTATTTTGTGCATCAGGCCTTACATCTTTCAAAAGTTGAACTGCCCATTTTGGTAGTTGATGTTCACTGGTTTGAGGATCTGAATTACCATTATTGTAAATTGGATTAATGTAAACTGATGTTCGTCGATCAGTTGAAGATTATGGTGGTGGAGAATCATTGTCATATGAACTGTCATTGTTAGGAGATTCAGAGGAATTGTTGGAAGACCCAGATGATGTTGTCGAAGTAACGGGATTGGATGTATCATCTTCAAATGAAAGAAAATCAAGTTCATACCAATTATGTGAATTTGGTTGATTTGGCACTTTTCTTTGTCTTTGATTTCCTTTAGTTTCTAAATTTTGAAGAAGACTTTCTATTTCTTCAGCACTCTTACTTTCAGTTTCATCAAAAACTACATCCCTACTCTCAATAAATTTTCCATTGGACAAAAGTCGATACCATTTCTTCTCATCAGAATACCCAATCATTATGCATTTCAAGCTTCTTGAGTCAAGCTTAGTTTGTTTTTCTTTCAGAACTAAGGCATAACATACTGATCCAAAAACTCTAAGATGTTTAACTCGAGGTTTGAAACCAAACCATGCTTCATAAGGTGTGATTACATCCAAAGAAGCAGCTGGAGATATGTTCCTTAAGTAGATAGTTGTATGGATTGCTTCTGCCCAATATGTAGAACTTAACCTTTTAAATCTTAACATGGATTGTTCCATTCCTAACAAAGTGCGATTCATTCATTCTGCGACTCCATTTTGATAAGGAGTGTAGAAATTACTAAGATGTCTTTGTATCCCATTGTCTGTGCAATAAGTGTTGAATTCATTAGAAGTGAATTCTCCACCATTATCTGTCATGAGAGTGCCTATCTTTTCTTTAACTTCGTTTTCAACAAGTTGTCGAAAAATCTTAAATTTTTCAAATACTTATGACTTTTTCTTCAAGAAGTAAACCCAAGTGATTCTACTGTAATCATCAACAAAGAGTAAACAATATTTGCAACCACCGAAAGAAGTTTCTAGGGGTCCACAAACATCACTGTGAACTAGTTGCAACCGTCGATTTGCACGCCATGAACTTGTTGAAAAACTCTCTCGACTTTGTTTTCCATAAATGCATGCTTTGCATTTTGAAGTTTCCTTTTTGAAAGTGGGAAGTCCTTTAACCATCCCTTGTTTTTGCAGTTGAGAGAGACTATCAAAATTGAGATGTCCATATCTCACATGCCACAATCTGATAGGGGAGATGCATGTACTTACTATTCCTACAAAGTCTGAATGTCTTGGAATAAATGTTCCTTTCATCCTTAACACTTTTCCATCTCCATAACCTATCATCATTGTTTTCATATTTTGTTTGACTGAATTTATCTTAACCAAGCCATCTTCCATAATCACCTGATGTCCTGCTTGTCGAATCGTGACTAAAGATAACAAATTCTTTTTAAAAGTGGGTACATACCATACATTTGAAATCATTCTTTCTCCAATATCAGGTAAATAAAATTTAACTATACCTTTTCCATAAGGAGTATGTTTGGTATGATATGCAAGAAAGACGGAGTTAAGATGGCATTCTTGAAAATTCCAAAAAAAAAAATCACATCTGAAAGTCATGTGTTGAGATGCTCCTGAATCTAAAATCCAAGCATCTTCATAATCACTTTGAAAATTAGTGGAAATATGTAATTTTGAAGATGAGGTAAACACATACTCCGAATCATCATCATTTCGATCATTTGCAAACTATGTTGTGTTTTAATGAAACTTCGAAATTTTATCAATGGAAGTGCGACAATCTTCTGCATAATGACCAACTTTGTTACATCTTTTGCAAACAATTTGACTGAAGTCTCTCCCTCTACCGAAATTATGTCCTCTGCCCCTGCTTTGATTTTTGTGTGGATTTTGTCCTTTGCCTTGACTGTTGTCTTGAAAATAGCCTCTGCCTTGATTATTTCCTCTTGCGTGAAAAGATCCTCTGCCTTGACTATTTCCTCTACCTTGAAAATACCCTCTGCCTTGACTATTGCCTCTGCCTTGACTGTTTCTTTTGCCTTGAAAATTGTTTTCTCTACTTTGGCTTCGACCACGACCTTGTACAAAATTTCCTCTTCCTCTGCTGCTATAACTGTCACTTGAAGACTTACTTGTGTTGGCTTCTGTGAAAAAAAACATCTTCTCCAACGTGCTTTTTCTTTCCAAATTTTTTTTTGTGTTGAGATAATAGTTCACTTAGTTCATCAAACATAAGCTTATATAACTTGCCAGTTACTTGTAAAGTTTCTAAAAAATGTGTATAGGAAGAAGGCAATCCAGCGATTAAAATTGTGGTCATGAAACTATCATCTACTGCTTGAAAACTAGCGTTTAGTATTTCCTGCTTAATGTTCTTAAGTCTGGAAATATATTCATGTACATCACCTCCTTCAGTCAATTTTTGTTGAAGAAACTTTAATTGAAGATAAACTTTCTTGGATTCAGGCTGAGTATCAAATAAATCTTTAAAAACTTTCAAAGTAGACCATGCATCAATAGTATTTTCAATGTGAACATACATCTCATCATTAACTGAAGATTTAATAAGTGCTAATGCTTTGGCATTTTTAAATTCCATTTTGCTAATGTAGCTGCATCTGTTGGCTTAGTTGGCTTAGTATCTTCATTACAGATATCACGCCAAAGTTCATTGTAAATGAGAGTGCTTTCAATGAGACGTTTCCATGTCTTGTATGATTTTGTGCCTTCAAGTTTATCGGAGTCAGAGAACAAATTAATTAACTTCGACATTGTAGTGTTGAATCTTCACACCAAAAAAAAAAAAAATCAAACAAAGAAATATCAAGATGAGCAACACACCAGACGCATCACACCAAAGACGATCTATCGGGGCTTGGCCACCCTCGTATAGTCGTTGAAACAAGGAAAAAATGACTGAGCTTTGTACTTGGCTCTAGTCAAATTCCAAGGAACTTTCAAAATTTTACACTTTTACAAAACTCTGGAAATTTCCCCACCCCCCCCTCAAAGTAAAAAGACTTTGAGTTACAAAAACAATTGTTATCCCAAAAAAAAAAAATCACTTGATATGGTTGTATCCTTTGATATACGTGCAAGTAAACCTTTGCCTACAAAGTCTTTGGATTGGCAGAAAGAAATAATGTTACCTCACTATTGCCTTTGAAAAGAGAAAGTAACATATGTGGAAATAAAACTATCAATGTCACTTCACTATTGCCTTTGATAAGAGCACCTTCAGCGTTCAGATCTTCTGATAGTGAATATTGGAGGCACAGTCAGTTATTCCACTTGTTGTTATCTATCTGTTGCCAATCAAAAAGTTTTAACACCCGAGCATTAATGAGACGGCGCAGGCAATCTCACGGACCTGTAATATCTTCAGCTATTTTAATCATGGGAATCTTCTCTTTAGTATCTCTTTTAAGATCGAGGTTTTCTCAGTGCAAAAATAAGATAGAAATTGAAAATGGCAGGTGTGGATCCAGCCGAAAATAACTTCGATGCCAAGAGCTATGACAAAAAACATGCAGAAGTGTCCTCGGAGGAGAAGAACTTTATTTTACCTGGGAGGAAGTTAATGAAACCTTTGACTCCATGGGGCTTCAGGAAAACCTTTTAAGAGGAATTTATGCATATGGTTTTGAGAAGCTATCTGTTATTCCACAGTGAGGGATTGTTCCTTTCTACCAAGGTCTTGATGTTATCCAGCAAGCACAATCAGGAACAGGAAAGATTGCAACTTTATGTTCAGGAATTCTACAAAAGTTGGATTACGCGCACACAGAATCCTCCAGCGACGTCTCACTGTAACACGATTTATACATAAAGAAGTGTCTCCTCCTTGCAGAATCATGCCAAATCTCAGTTCAATTATGAATTTGGTTGCCCACCTAAGATAAATACGTCCATCTCAGCAAGGAAACTCGATCCAAAGAGAGGACACATCCCAACAGAGAAACAACTCGGCCTAGATCCTAGTTTTATTGTCCAAAGAAAAATGCCTAGAGATTGATGGGACCTCAACCAATCATCCAATTCACCCCTTCTAACACCATATTTGACCAAAATAGAATTGCTCAAGTTCTTTCAAACAAAATGTTACCTGTTGATGCTTATCATAGTTGAATTTAAATGCTTATCACAGTTTTAAGAATATAACAGTGATAATTAATATAACGGTGGATTTGGAGAGGCCGTGAGCGTTTAGCTCAGGAATTAATTTGCCATAAATTTATTCGCCAGGGACTAATTTGTCAATTTTCAATATTTTCAATTTGTAAAATCAGATTGTGAGTCCAATGACTGAAATCTGTAATGTTGAAGTAAAGTCAAAAAAAAAATATTTTCCCTTTTTTAAAAATTTGAACAATAACTGATTGATTCACTGACAGAGTATGCGCCAACATTTTTCCTTGGCCTGTAATGCTGAGATCTCTTCCTCTTATCAGCTAATCTCCTCTTCAGTTCAGTAGCATTATTGGAGCTCTGATACCACAATAATGGCAGAAGTGTCCTCAGACATGCACTTTTATTAAATAGGAAAAGAAATTACATAAGAGACTTTGCAAGAGTTTACATCTAAGCAACATAATACTCTTGCAATGAGCTATATATAAGCTAAATGTCCTAACAAACTCTAGTTATGGATCACTTATTAAATAAACAAGTGTCCATTTACAATAAATGCTATCTTAACTTTTAATCCTAATGTTGAGCTTAAGATACGACACCTTTCTAGAGTCATATCTTTTACAACAATATTCTATTTCTAAATGTCTCCATTTATTAATCAAATATTCTAGATTATTAATTTAATATCCTAAATTAATAATCATTTTATTCTAACTTATTAAACTATGATATTTGTATTTTGGATTATCTAACAGATATTTGATGAGAAAGTCACATTTCTTGGGATAAAAGGATAAAAAATCCATGAAGGACATGTTGGCATGTTGATTTGACAAGGTTTTGACCAAGGAATAGGGTCATAGAGGTGGAGGTTGTGATAGAGTAGGAAATAAAATAATATGAGTAGGAGGGTCAGGGGGAGGATACTTTGTTTTAGGTGCATCCTCATTTTGAAACTTGGGGATTTCACTTACTAAATGAGACAAAAAAAAGCCATCTGAACCAATGAAGTTTAGGGGTTCCAGAGTTAGCTTGATAATATTGTATGAGATGTTCTATAAGATGGATAACTCAGTGAAAAGGTCAATCAAGTTTGGGATGTCATAAATGTGTTTGGATCAAATAAGAGATATTTAGTGCATTTGACCCATGTCTCCAGGAAGGTTGGGCTCTCCAAGTTGAGTTCAGGGTGCGTGCTTCATTTTTTATTTTCTACAATCCATGATGTTATGATAAAAGACATTTTGTGATAGATGCACCACTTCAAGTGATTATTGTTGGGTGGGGGAACTTATCTTGGGGTATAATCACTTCTCAATGTGTATGGTTGAGGTGGAAACTTTTTTTTTTTTTTTTATGGCTCCAATGTTGTGGAGATGTTGTGATGAAATCTTGTCTTTTAAGGGAAGGTAATTTTCCACGGACACCTAGGTTGATATGGCTACTTCTAGGCCCCTTTTCTAAAGATATTGGTGGAAATATTTGGGCATGATATATGAAAGGATGAAGGATTTAAGGAGGGGGATACATATCCCACAAGAGAAGGACTCAAGAGGCACAATAGCAAGAGGGAGTCGTCACTCGAAGGAGGGAAGGGTTAACCAGAACTCCCAAGTAGAGTTGTCAAAATGTAGCGCATGAATGGATTCATGAAAACACATGTGGTAAGAGGAAAGAGATGGAAGACTTCCCAAACACACACATATTACTAAAGGGTGAATAAAGGAGAGTGGATTCATTATTTGGTTTTAGGGCCAAACCAAGAAACCCCAGGGTAAGACAAAATATTATAAGAATGAAAGGGTAATCTACTAAATCAATTAGGACCTTAAGGTATTGTAAATGAAAACCTGGGATTATAGGTAATTAGGGTAATTTTAATAGGTTTAATATTATATTTTACTAGTAAATTAGTAAAATAAAACAAGCGTACTAACTAGGGTTAATTAACCAATAATTTCGATTTAAAGTGAGCTAGAAACTTTAATGCTAAAAACGAAAACAAGAGAAGGAAGAGAACTGACTCAAAATTTTATGTTGTAGATGATGAAGATCCTTGGTTTGAAGTGGAGATTTTGTATAGGCCTCTAAGAGTGATCCACATCTTGGCATGCCCTAAACACTCAACTCCAAATTCTTGCAACAGAGGACTTGTCACAGTCTATGATACAAAGATATATATGAAATATAACAAATAAAAACTAGATGTTTTTTCCATGAAGATAAATCTATTAAATATGTAGAATAGATAGACTATATTCCCTTAGAGGGGTTGATATCTCCCTTGACTTAGCTATAATGGAACCTCCCTTGAGGTTTTAGGGTTGAAATTTTTGAGGTATGGGTGGAGTCATGCCAGTGAAGATGCCTTGGGATTAGTCAATCAAAATTGTAATATTGGCACCAAGATAGCCAAAGGAGTAATTATAGAGGTGTTAGAGATGGAAAGTTGAAGTATCCCTAGGGGATTGAAGAATGAGATAAACAACTAACCCAAGTGTGTACTTGAAAATTAGGATTTTCCCAAAGATAAAAGATTCAACCTTAGATAAGTCAAAGAGACCATACAAAGAGGAAAGTGGTTGTAACACACCCAACCCCTTGAGAAAATGAAATTTTGATGCCCCATCACCTCGAATCCTTATAAATAGGGTCTCACCTTCTTCGGTTCGACGAGGGTTATCCATCGACTATAAATTTGTCTAGATATGTGTTTTGGATTGCAAGTTATGGCCCTTCAAAGTTATTTAAGCCTTTATTAACTAGAGTCTCTTACAACAGCATGGTATCCACGTGGCTCCCTGTCATCCGACACTACACATCATCATAGTATACGAAGACTCTTCCAAACCAGAGATGACATTTGTCTAGATCCTATAGGATTACTAGGTTAATTAACCATTAGCACAACAAAATCCCACTCCTTACCAAATATCCAAGGGCACTTGGACTCATTAATATTAATTAGATCCTAAGTCTTCAGACTTTAGTGAAATTCCTCCTTATTTTCTTATGAACCCAAATATCCTGAATGTTAGAGTCTTAGAGAGGGACCCTTTAATTTAATTAATTACATTTAAATTGTCTCGATTGTTGGTTTTGGAGCTTGATTATCTTCCTAATTCAGAGGTCTTTTACTTTTAGCCATGTTTATACCCCATGAAGTATTTACACCCTAGAAGTATGTACACTCTTCCACACGGGGGAGTGTAGAGGAGGGGTACCCCCTCTGCAGGGTCCGAGGGGGCTATCCCCTCGGCTAGGGGGTCTAGGGGCAAGCAGGGGTTCGGGCGCGAAGCCCCTGAAGGAAAAATTGATTTGTAAATATATATTGTAATTTCATTGTAAATCTGGACCATTCATTATAAGGTCGCAGATCTAATGGTAGAAATTATGTTAGGGTTTCTTTCCCTAGAAGGCAGCCCTCTTTTATGAGGGAAATGTATTGCGGCTATGTATTATGGTGAGTATTGTATTCCGAGAGAGGAGACTGTGAGAGAAAGAAGAGGAAGTTACATCGGGTTTGTTGTAGGTTGTATCCCTTCATATGTTGGATAATAATAAAGGAAGGACCTGGCAATTTCTCTGGTGGACGTAGCCCACACTGGGTGAACGATGTAAATCTGTGTCTCTATTGTATTGTGTATCTTCTGTGTTTTGTTTCCACATTTATTTTATTTTATTGCTCAACGGTCCTGTTTTTCTAACAACTGGTATCAGAGAGAAAGGTAACTCACAGGAAAAGAGGGTTCCTGGTTCGAGTGGGAGCAATGTTGGAAGATGGAAAGTTTAGGGTCGAGAAATTTAACGACCAAAACTACCAGTTATGGAAGATGCATATGGAAGACTATTTATATCAGAAGGATCTATTCCTACCATTGGGTGGAATAACAAAGAAGCCAACGGCTACGAAGGACGAAGAATGGGAAATTCTTGACAGAAAGGCTCTAGGAACGATACGGTTGAGCCTGGCAGCGTCGGTGGCTTTCAATATTTCCAAAGAAAAGACAATGAAGGGTTTCATCGACACATTGGTCAAATTGTATGAAAAATCCTCGGTGTCCAATAAGGTATTTCTAATGAAGAGATTATTTAATATGAAGATGTCGGAAAGTGGGTCTATTGCAGATCATTTAAATGATTTTAATAGGGTTACTAATCAACTAAGTTCTGTAAAAGTGGACTTTGATGATGAGGTCAGGGCTCTTTTAATCTTTTGCTCATTACCAGAAAGCTGGAACAGCTTGGTCATGGTTGTAAGTAACTCTGTCTCTGGTTCAAATACTTTAAAATTTGATGATGTTGTTGGCGTTATCCTTAGTGAGGAAATTTGATGGAAAAGAACAGGTGAGACATCAGGAAATGTGTTGAACATGGAGAACAGAGGAAGATAAAAGGATAGAGGAAAGGGTTTCGAGAACCGTGGGAATTATAGGAAGGGAAAATCCAAATCTAGACTTGGAAAGATAGAGTGTTGGAATTGTGGGAAGAAAGGACACCTGAAGAAAGACTGCAGAGCTCCAAAGAAACAAAGAGATGGACAACAAGAGAGAAATCATTAAGCAAATGTAACAAG
>ML778115.1:25672-56378 GCA_009831015.1 Picea engelmannii | reverse complement strand
TTATCCAATTCATTTGCGATGAAGGATTTGGGTGCTGCAAAGAAAATCCTTGGTATGAGAATAACAAGAGACAGCAAAAATCGCAAACTGACATTGTCTCAGGGTGAGTACACAGAGAAGGTGTTGGATAGGTTTAGAATGCAGAATGAAAAACCAATTAATACACCTTTGGCCAGCCATTTCAAATTAACTAAGGAAATGTGTCCCAAGACACAGGAGGAGATAGAATACATGTCCAGGGTCTCATATTCATCAGCAATTGGCAGCTTGATGTATGCAATGGTTTGCACAAGACCATATATTGCACATGCAGTGGGAGTTGTGAGAAGATATATGAACAATCCAGGTAAAGAACATTGGGAGGCAGTAAAGTGGATTCTCAGATACTTGAGAGGTACTGCTAATCATGCATTATGTTTTGGAGGTTCAAAAACTGTTCTACAAGGATATGTTGATTCAGATATGGCAGGTGATAAAGATAGCAGGAGGAGTACCACAGGGTATATGTTTACTATAGGTGGAACAACAGTAAGTTGGATTTCAAAACTGCAAAAGGTTGTTGTACTTTCAACAATAGAGGCAAAGTATGTTGCTTCTACAGAGGCTAGTAAAGAGATGATTCAGTTACAGAGGTTTGTGGAGAAATTGGGAAAGAAGCAAGAGAATAGCAGGTTGTACTGTGACAGTGAGAGTGCCATTCATCTTATAAACAAATCAACCTTCCATTCGAAGACTAAGAATATATAGTTGAGGTACCACTTCATACGATCCACCTTGGAAGATGGACATTTGAAGATGGAAAAGATACACACTAGCCAGAATCTTGCAGACATGTTAACAAAGGGAATAACCAGGGAGAAACCGAGTTCCTGCTCAGTTTCAGTTGGTCTTCAAGAATGAATATGAAGATGAGGAATTTTTCAGGTCCAAGAAGATTCAGAGTCCAGCATATACATCAACGATGGAGTTGTTGAGATCAGTCTCCAAGTGGGAGATTGTTGGTTGTGGAGCCTGATTATCTTCCTGATTCAGAGGTCTTTTACTTTCAGTCGTGTTTATACCCCATGAAGTATTTACACCCAGAAGTATGTACACTCTTCCACACGGGGGAGTGCAGAGGGGGGTACCCCCTCTACGGGATCCGGGGGGGGCTATCCCCCTGGCTGGGGGAAAGCGGGCCCCTAGTGGGGGTTCAAGGGAGAAGCCCCCGAAGGAAAAATTGCCTTGTAAATATATATTGTAATTTCATTGTAAATATGGACCGTTCATTATAAGGTCATAGATCTAACGGTAGAAATTATGTTAGGGTTTTTTTCCCTAGAAGGCAACCCTCTTTTATGAGGAAAATGTATTGTGGCTATGTATTATGGCGAGTATTGTATTCTGAGAGAGGATATTGTGAGAGAAAGAAGAGGAAGTTACAGCGGGTTTGTTGTAGGTTGTATCCCTTCATATGTTGGATAATAATAAAGGAAGGACCTGGCAATTTCTCTGGTGGGCGTAGCCCACACTGGGTGAACCACGTAAATCTATGTCTCTATTGTATTGTGTATATTTTGTGTTTTATTTCCACATTTGTTTTATTTTATTGATCCTCGTCCTGTTTTTCTAACATCGATATCCTGTAGGAGCGGAAAGTGAATCTGGGCCTTCAACCCATTTTGACTTATCCAGTACACCACTCCAAACCTTTGGAGTTATGAATTCCCATAATCTCGAAGGGTCCACACTTACACGTTATGATGCATTAAACACAGAGGTAGGGATGGGTGGGTCTGGTCCTTCGACCAATTTATTCTAGCATTCCAACATCCCAAATTTCCTGAAGTCCCAAACTCCCGATATCTCGGGTTCTCCACCATCTTTTAGGGAAGAGAGAATGTGTCAAGGGTATGATGTGCAACAAAGGGAAGAGATGATACATGGCCCCATCAATGGGTGACACAATTCACATTCTAATGGGCATATAAGGTTTGTAAAAATAATTAATCAAGGAGACACGTGGAATTTCAAACATGGGCCACGTCACCCTAGGTGACATTAGCATGCCACGTCACTCTTTACTGACAACCTATAGGAGTCTCTAGCTTCTCCTTTCGGTGAAATCGCTCAGATCTATGAAGCCCGAACTCTCGCCAGCAACCTCCCAATGCCCCTTATGTCCCACGATTGAGATAGGTCAACGTAGATCCATATATCTGCGACCTTCATTCCTTCACAACTTCGACATTCAGGGGGTTTGGTTGTCTAGTTTCCTTTTTACTCTTGAAGTGGTCACTGTCGGGCTGACCATGGTCTAGATCCAACGGTCAGGAGGGATTCTGAAGCATCCTCATATCGAAGGTCCTTGTCACTTTGTGACTTCGTAAATCAGGGTTTCTACCCATTTAACACTCCCTTTCTCCTAGAGTGGTCAACGTCAGACTAACCATGGTGTAGATCCAATGCTCATGGGAGATCCCAAAGCATCCTCGGATCTATGGTTCTCATCACTTCATGACTTTGGCATTCGGGGGTTCCACCCACTTAACACTCCTTTTCTCCCAAAGTGGTCAACTCCAGACTGACTGTGACATAGATCCAATGGCCAAGGAATATCCAAATCATCCCTAGATCTATGGCTCCTGTTAATTCACGACTAGTAAGTGAGTCAGGGTTTGACAGTGGGACATATCCCACATTCACGGTTAAGGAAACCACCAGATGTCGGTCAAACTTGTTGGTAACCGTACAAGCAGGTTTCCTTTGGTTGGTTTTGAATGTTGTAAAGTCATAACATCCCAGAGCTCCGGACTCCCAGAGTTCCGAAGCAAAAATAGCTTAGCTCCTTTTGGGCATAGTGAAGGGTTCCAAGGTCCTGGTCATATGGATTCCCTAACAAGTCTCGAGGTTGCACGCTCAACTCTTAGTTGTGATTTGGTTAGGAACATGGACATGAGCCCTCGGTCATACAGGTGAATGGTTTGAAGGAGGTGCCCTCCCTCCATAGAGCTCAAATTTAGTAACCCACGAAGGTGAATTCGAGGGGTGGACAGGACTAAGGTGTTCCAGCGAATTCTGCCCCGACTCTTACATTACAAAATCAACCCTTGGGAAAATTCCCATAAGTATTTTCCAACCAGTAAAAAAATCGTAAAATTATTCCTAGATTTATTTGAAGACCCATTTCTAATAGTTCTCCTTCTACTAAGTAAAGACAAATAGAAACCATTCAAATGTAGGGTTTTACAGAAGAACCATAAGCATTTCTAACATTAATCAAACAATGAAAATTTTAGTCATGGACACAGACATCCAACCATCATTTCAATCCTAGTATAGAGGGTATAAGAATACTTATCAGGAAACCGTATAGTGAAGAAACTGCTAATAGGGGTGTTTGTTTCTACCCAACCGTAGGCACAACCACTCCTCAGTGAATTTACCACTAGTAACCCCCTAGCTATATCATGATTCTTTGAGAGAGACTCTTCCTTCTTGTTCAACAACAACGAGAAACATAGATCACTCTCCTCTTCCCACAGGAATTTAGCAAATCGTTTCTCCCTCTAACAAGCAAGGGGGTCTACCATGAGTTCTTCCTCAGTCACTCATCTTATTTCAACCCTATTTATGAGCTTGGACTGAAGATGCTACCTAACAAATTCGTGTACCCCAAAAAAACTCATTTTTCAGTTCTCTTCCGAGCCAGAGATTTTCACATGCTCTCCCTCTTCAGAAAAATGGTCTCTAGACTCATCTTCCTCGTATCCTACTCTCTGCCCACAAATCCCCTTCTTTTCTTGCCTTCCTCAGCAATATTGCATGGGTCTGAATCCCTGTTACATGGTCAGGTCAGGAATTTTTTCATATGGGTACTCTTCCCATATTCTCATTGACTCTTGAGGAGGACTTCCCAACTACCATCCTGACTGGTAATTTATTTATGGATCAACGGATTGTTCTGGGTCCGATTAATTTAAATTCAGTAAGGTAATGGTCTGGCAGGGGTCATCTCAACCATTCTTGGTCCCCCTCACTTTCTCTATCATGCATTGTGATCTACCTTGTCAACCCCATTTAATAGTTATGAAACACTATCCATTTTATTTAATAACATAAATACATACATTACCTTTTATAACAAAAAGGTTCATCAATTCAAACATCCACACATATTCAGTTTTCCCATAGTCTTTTGGAAAATTATAGTTATATTTACAAGCTCAGGGAAATATGGGTATTACAATCTCGTCCCCTTTAAAGGAACAATGTCCTCGATGTTATAACTGTCAATGTGCTCTATATGTGTAGAAGTAAACAAAAATGGGTATGCATGTTTCATGGCATCCTCCATTTTCCATGTAGCTTCATCTGGACCAAAGTGTTTCCACTGCACCTTGACCTGTGCAATGGTTATGTTCCTGAGTGGGATTTCCTTCCTATCTATTATGCATTGTGGTTCTGGTAGGAATTCTCCCTCTGGTTCCACCTAAATCACAAACCAATCAATTATATGATTAGAATCATGTACATATTTCTTCAGTAACGAAACATGGAAAATATTATGTTCCTTCATTGTGGGAGGAAGTGCTAGTCTATATGATACAAGTCCCACTTTATCCAAAATTTCAAAGGGTCCACAATATCAAGGTTCCATCTTGGCACATGCTCTTTCATGGGCCTAACTCAGAGAAACACATGATCCCCTTCTTTGAACTCTCGAGGAGTCATTTTTCTGTCTACATCGTTTTTCTGTATATCTTGAGCTATTTTCAAATTTTGTTTTATATGAACTACTTGTTGTTCCATTTCCTTTAAAATATATGGCTCGATTGTAATTATGTCTACTAGGTTATTATAGCTGATTGGAATCTTGCATTGTCTACCATAGAGGGCCTCAAAAAGGCTCATCTTCAATGACTCTTGATAGCCATTGTTATAAGAAAACTCTACCAGTGGTAGGTAGTCTTCTCACTTCTTGGGATGATGAATTACATGCATCCTTAACATGTCCTTTAACAATTGGATTACCCTCTCTGTATGCTCATCAGTTTCAAGGTTGTAGGATGTACTAAATAGTAATTTAGTTTCAAAACCAACAAATAGAGATTTCCAAAAGTTTGAAGAAAATTTTGTATCTCTATCAGATATGATTTCCTTAGGCATGTCATGCAGTCTAAATATTTATTTCATGAAAATACTCTCAATATCTATTTCCTTGAAATTCGATTTGACAAGAATAAAGTGAGAAGCATTCCTCAATTTTTCCACAACTACCATGATGGCATCGTTATGTTTGGTTGATTTTGGTAAGCCTGTGATGAAATCCATGGATATGGTTTCCCATTTCCATTCTGGGATTGGTAGGGGCTGCAACAACCCTGTTGGATGTCTGTGTTTTTCCTTAACCTGTTGAAATTATAGACATTTAGCTAAGTAATTAGCTATGTCATTTTATAGTCTAGGCCAATAAAAAAAATTTCTAGTGGTTGTGATCATTTTTTGATAACTAGGGTGTTTGGTATATGGTCTTTTGTGTAGCTCATCCAGTATGAACCTCTTCAAGTCGTCACAATTTGGAATATACAACCTACCTTTGTAATTTAGCAGGATATCATTCAACAATTGATAACCCTCATACTTTAGCCATGTGGGATCTTGCTCCAAGTATGATTTCACAGTCTTGAAAAATGCATATGTTTCTTGTGCACTTTTGACTCTCTCCTTAATGTTCATTTCACAGGCGCTTACATATACCAAGTGAATCACTTCCATACTTCTGCTAAGGGAATCAACCACCCTATTTCCTTTTCCTTTGATATGTTTGATTTCAAAATCAAACTCACTAAGGAGAGCCATCCATCTAGCTTGTCTAGAATTGAGTTTTGGTTGATCAAACAAATATCTCAACCCACTACGGTCTGTCATAAGCACAAATATTATACCTAGGAGGTAATGCCTCCACATTTTTAAATCATGTACTATGGAAGCTAAATCCAAATCGCGGGTCACATAATTGATTTCATGCTCATTCAATTTTTTGGATTCTTAGAAAATCACATGTCCTTATTGCATAAGGACTCCTCCAAGCCCTTCCTTCCAGGCATATGTACACACAAGGAAGTCCTTGTTTGGGTCTTCCATATTTAGCACATGTGCATTGGTTAGAAGATATTTCAACTGTTGGAATTTCTCTTCACATTCTGATGTCCAAATGAATTTAACTCCCTTTTTCTGAAGGGAGCTGATTGGGAAACCGATCTTGGAAAATCCCTTTATGAACCTTCTATATTATCCTGCTATGCCCATAAATCATCTGATATCAAATACATCCTTTGGGGTAAGCCAATCTATAATGGATTTGATCTTTTCATGATCAACTACCACTCCTTCATTAATAACATGGCCTAAGTAATGGACATGCTTTTTGGAAAAAGTCACACTTACTAAACTTAGCATAGAGTTGATGTTCTCTTAGCACTTGAAGCACTAAATTGAGATGTTCTTCACATTCTTCCCTACTCTCAGAATATATTAAGATATCATCAACAAAAACCAACACAAATCTATCCAAGAACTTACTGAGTACATTATTCATTAAGCACATAAAAGTGGTTGGTGCATTGATAAGCCCAAATGGCACCAACACAAATTCATAGTGCCCATATTTTATCCTAAAGGTTTTTTTGTGGATGTCTTCATCCTTAATTCGGAATTGATGGTATCCATACCTCAATTCAATCTTGGAGAAAATTGTAGCACCCCTTAATTGGTCAAATAAGTCATCAATCCTTGGCAAGGGATACTTATTCTTAATGGTCATCTTATTGAGTTGTCTATAGTCTATGCACAACCTGAGTGTGCCATCCTTATTTTTCACAAACAAGGTTGGTGCTCTCCATGGAGACACACTAGGATAAATGCAGCCTTTGTCCAACATCTCCTTTAGCTGTAGTTTGAGTTCAACTAGCTCTGGTGTACTCATTCTATAGGGTGTTCTACACACCGACACCATTCCTGGTACAAGTTCTATTGAAAATTCAATATCTCTTATTGGATGTAGACCTGGTACCTCTTCCGGAAACACATATTTATACTCTCTTAATATGCGATGGTCATCTAGGCTTGGTTTGTTGTTCTCAACGGAGTTCAACACTTGTATTGCATACAAAGGACATCCTTTTATGCAATACTTCTTCACTTGAAGGGCTGACATTTGTCTCATTGAGACAGGATTTTGAATTCCTTGTAGGGTTACTTTTCTCCCTTATGCATATTCACACTCCAATTTTTTATTGTAACAGTCCAACTTTTTTTTATGGGCAGCCAACCATTCCATTCTATCAACATGTCATAAGATCCTAAAGGGAGTATCTTTAGGGTTGCTTGGGTGGGTAATCTATTCATAATGAATTTGCATGATCGTATGACCTATGTTACCTTTCTTTTCGTTCCAGTGGCTAGTTGTACCAACCATTATTTAGCATGTTTTACTTGTTGCAATTTACATATCTCAATAGTTTGAGGGGAAACATAACTCAGATTAGAACCAGAGTCGATTAAAATGGATTTAACTAATTGGTTGGAAATCATACCTTGCATATCCACCAATGAATCTTGGTGGACAATTTGTCTGTTATCCAAGGTTGCATAAATTTGTGGCATGCTCCTAGCCACATCATTAACTGTGGTATCCTCTTGGACATTGTAGACCATCCTATTGTTTTGTTGCCTATGTGGATAGTCCCTCAAAAGATGTTCTTCTCCACAACCCCAACATTTCAAGGATTCTCTCTTTGTGTTATCAGTCTTACATGGGGCTGCTCCAAAGGGTTTATTACCACTCTGAGATGGGAAATTATGTTGATATACACTTTTAGTAGGAAGGCTCATATTAGAAATTTTCCCATGGTTCTTAAATATTGAGGACTTAAACCCCTTCTTCTTGAATCTTGAATTACTTTTCTTCTTCCAATCCTCATGAGGTTCTTTCTTATTCTTGAATTTCTCATAGAAATACCTTGCCTTTCGAATAGTATCTTCTAAGGTCTTGGGTTCATCAAATTCAATTCTATCCTAGAAGGACCGAGGAATTCCACTAATAAATCATTGCATACTTACCTTTTCATCCTTTATGTAGGTCACATACCTTATCATCTCAAGACATTTGTTGATATATTCATCTATTGTGAGTTGTCCTACTTTGAGTTCATAGAACTCCTTGGTCTTCCCATCAAAGTATTGTTCCAACAGATACTTCTTCTTGAAGTATTTCTCAATCTATGAAAATTCCTTCTCATGGATTCCTTTCACATTCCTAAGGTCCTCCCATCAAATTGAAGCCTTTTCGTTCAAGTTGAAAATGGCTATTCAAGCCTTTAACTTTTTAGAGTACTCATGGACTGTGAAGTACTTCTTCAAGATGATCAACCAAAATTTTTCTTCTTCCCCGTTCTTAATTTCTCCACTTAAAGTGGGTGGTTTAGTTTTCTTAAACTATTTAGGGTCATGGCTCTTGGAATGTTTCCTCTTCTTTCTTCTCCTTTGGGAATGTAAACTATTTTTTCTACTAGAATATTCCTTGTAATTGTTAGTTTCCTCACTAGAGGATTCTTTCATTAAGTGTCTCTGGCTCCATGTTGGTCCTTCTTTGAGGTGTTCCTCCTTGTGTGGCCACTTTCAGTACCATTCTTTTGTATCTCAGGTGGACTTTGAGTTTTCTTAGTATCGTGTTTGTCCACATGACTGGATGCTAATCCATGTTGCAACTGCCTTTGTATATCTGAGAGGCTTTGTAGTAGGACTGCATTAATTTTAGTTTCCTTTTCCTGTTCTTTTATCAGCCTTTCATTGTCATCCTTACAACTTTGTATTTTATCCATGAGGCTTCTTACGGTTTCAGCCAAATCGGGAGGGGTTTCCACCGCCCTCCTCTCATCAAATTCTTCTTCTCTATTGTGGGAACTTTCCCCCAACTCATGGTGTGTCACCATCCTTTACATTGTAGTTTTCCTGCTATCCACTGACTACTTGAGTGTTGATAAAACATTTTATGTTAGTTAATTATCTACCAGTTTATGAACAACACATACACTTTGCAAAGTGAAGTCAGCTTCTTTATTTGGAACAATAGAAACACACAATTCATATTTTCAAAACATATGAGAACAACAGAAGGTTTCATTCCTCTCTTTAGTAGATGTTTAAATAAGATTCTTATGAATGGGATAAGATAGGGTGTTACCCTTAAAAGTTCTCTAATACGATTTTTATGTGAATCGTTCATGATCCCAGGTAGGCCAAGTGCTTTTTCCCACTCTAATACCACTTTGCAACACACCCGACCCCTAAGTACCTTTTTAAGGGATGGGGAATCAAAATATCACTTTTCTAAATAACCTTGAATCCTTATAACTAGGGTCTCACAGTCTTCGGTTCGGCGAGGGTTATCCATCGACTATAAATTTTTCCATATATGTGTTTTGGATTGCAATTTATGGCCCTTCAAAGTTCTTTAAGCCTTTATTAACTAGAGTCTCTTATAGCTGCGTGGTACCCATGTGGCTCCCTATCACCCGACACTACACATCATCATAGTATACGAAGACTCTTCCAACCCGGAGTTGACATTTTTCTAGGTCCTACAAGCCTACTAGGTTAATTAACCATTAGCACAACGAAATCTCACTCCTTACCAAATATCCAAGGGCACTTGGACTCATTAATATTAATTAGCACTTAAGTCTTTGGACTTCGGTGAAATTCCTCCTTATGCTCTTATGAACCCAAATCTCTCGAATGTCAGATTCTTAGAGAGGGACCTTTACATTTAATTAATTACATTTAAATTGTCCCGACAACTTGCAGGAGCAGAAAGTGAATCTAGGACTTCGGCCCGTTTCAACTTATCCAATACACCACTCCAAACCTCCGGAGTTCTGAATTCTAGGACTCCTAAAGGGTCCACACTTACATGTGACGACACGTTAAATGTAGAGGCAAAGACAAGTGGGTACGGGCCTTCGGCCAATTAACCCCAACGTTCCAACATCCCAAATTTCTTGAAGTCCCGAACTCCCAGTGTCCCGGGTACTCCACCATATTTTAGGCCAAGCGAGAATGCGTCAGGGGGACAACACGCGACAAAGGAAAGAGATGACACATGGCCCCATCAATGAATGACATATGTCACGTTCTAATGGGCATATAAGGTCAGTAAAAAGAACGAATCAAGGATACACGTGGCATGCCGAACATGGGTCCATGTCACCCTAGGTGATGTCAGCATACCACATCACTCCAGACTAACAGCCTCTAGGAGTCTCTAGCTTCTCCTTCCTGCGAAATTTCCCAGAGCTCTTAAGCTCGAACTCCTACAAGAAACCTCCAAATCTCCCTTCTATCCCATGGTTAAGATAGGTCCATGTAGATCCATAGATCTACGACCTCCATTGCTTCGCGACTTCATCATTCGGGGGATTTGGCTATCTTGTTTCATTTTTACTCCTGGAGTGGTCAACATTGTGCTGACCACGGTCTAGATCCAATGGTCAGGAGGGATCCCGAAGCATCCTAATATCGATGGTCCTTGTCGATTAGCAACTTCAACATTCGGGGGTTCTACCCATTTAACACTCCCTTTCTCCTGGAGTGGTCAATACTGGACTAACCATGACGTAGATTTAATGGTCATGGGAGAACTAGAAGCATCCCCAGAACTATAGTTCTTGTCACTTCACGAGTTCGATGTTTAGGGGTTCCACCCGATTAACACTCCATTTCTCCCAAAGTGGTCAACATCGGACTAACCACGACGTAGATCCAACAACCAAACAATATTTCGAAGCATCCCCAGATCTATGGCTTGTGTTACTTCATGACTGGTAAGTGGGTTAGGGTTTAACAGTGGGACAGATCCCACGGTCATAGTTAAGAAAACCGCCAAATGTTGGTCAACCTCGCTGGTAACCGTACCTATAGGTTTCCTTTGGTTGGTTTCGAAGGTTGTAAAGTCATAACATCTCAGAGCTACAGACTCCCAGAGTTACGAAGCCAAAATAGATTAACTACTTTCAGGCCTTGTTAAGGGTTCTAAGGTCCTGGTCATATGGATTCTCTGACAAATCTTAGGGTTGCACGCTCAACTCTTAGCCATCATTTGGTTAGGACCATGGACATGAGCCCTCGGTCACAAAGATGAATGGTTTGAAGGAGGCACCCTCCTTCCACAGAGCTCAAATTTAGTAACCCATGAAGGTGAATTCGAGAGGTTGACAGGACTAAGGTGTTCCAGCGAAGTCTACCCTGAATATTACATTACAAAATCAACCCTTGGGAAAATTCCCTTAAGGATTTTCCAACTAGTACTTAAATCGTACAATTATTCCTAAATTTATTTGAAGACCCATGTCTAATACTTATTTTTCTACTAAGCAGAGGAAAATAGAAACCATTCAAATGCGGGATTTTACAAAAGAACCATAAGCATTTATAACATTAATCAAACAATGAAAATTTTAAACATGGACACAAACATCCAACCATCAGTTCAATCCTAGTACACAGGGTATAAGAATACTTATCAAGAAACCAGATAGTGAAGCAACTATTGAGAGGGGTGCCTATTTCCACCCAACTGTAGGCACAACCACTCCTAGATGGATTTACCATTGGCCACCCCCTAGCTAGGTCATGATGCTCTGAGAGAGACTCTTCCTTCTCATTCAGCAACAACCAAGGACGAAGATCACTCTACTCTTCCTTTAGGAATTTGGCAGATCGTTTCTCCCTCTACCAAGCAAGGGGGTCTGCAATGAGTGCTTCCTCAGTCACTCATATTCTTGCAACCCCATTTATCAGCTTGGACTGAAGACGTTTCCCAACAATTTCTTGTACCCAAAACAAACTCGTTTTCCAGTTCTCTTCTGAACCAGAGAGTTTCACATGCTCTCCCTCTTTAGAAAAATGGTCTCTAGACTCCCCTCTTCCTCATATCCTCCTCTCTACCCATGAATCCCCTTCTTTTATTTCCTTCCTCGAAAAGATTGCGTGGTTCTGAATCCCCATTTCGTGGTCATATCAAGAAGTTTTTCAGATGGGTAATATGCTCTTCTCCTCATTGACTCTTGAGGAGGACTTCCCAACCACCAACCTAACTGGTAATTTATTTCTAGTTCAGAGGATTGTTCTGGGTCTGATAAATTTAAATCCCGTAAGGTACTGGTCTGGTGGTAGTCATGTCAACCATTGTTGGTTCCCCTCATCTTCTCTCTCATGCATCATGATCTACCTTGTCAAACCCCTTCAAAAGTTATGCAACACTATCCATTTTATTTGATAACAAAAATACATACATTACCTTTTATAACAAAAAGGTTCATCAATTCCAACATCCACACATATTCAGTCTGCCCATAGTCTTTTGGAAAATTATAGTTATATTTACAAGCTAGAGGAAACAGAGGTATTACAATGGTATATATAGACAAATAAGTGACTTCAAGTCATATGAGAACATTGGATTAGATGCAAGGTACTCAAATCATTCAAAAGTATTATATTGCACCTTTGGGTTGCATATCACGGATTTGATTATAATGATATTGTAGGATTTTAGGCTCAAAATGACCCTTTGTTACGTGACTTGTAGATTGGCAAGGGTGGTATCAAAAAGGAATTCATAGTACAATTAGTGACAAGAGATTAAGAGGGTTTAATGGGTTTAACTCAAGCTGACTCCATAAATAAGAAGTCCTAAATGGGTTTGGGTAGATACGTACCTAATTTAAGGCATCTTAAGTGACCATGGATCCAGGTCAAGGGGTTTACAGCCCCAATTAGACCCATGAAGTTAGGTAATTCCCCAAGGGTTCAAAATAAGTCAAACTAACAACCACATGGTTGGATACCAAAGGGAAACAAAGACCTCAAGAACCCACCTAAGAACTAGACATCCTAGTGAGATCTCATGTCTAGTCTAGGGTGATAAAGGCTCCACGAAGATGATCCATCCCATTGGGACAATAGTTGAGAGGCATTGCAACATCATTGGGTAGGCACACATGAATCCATCACAAGGGTGGACTACACATGACATCCCCCAATGGATAGGCATCTGTGAATACCCAAGTGTGAATTTCAAAAGTTACACTTGTTAAGCATTAAAAGTTAGTGGATTATAGATTAGTGTCAAAGGTTAGAAGGTTAGTGGGAATGGATTAGAGAGAAATAACCTAGTGAATTAGTAGGTTGGTGTGTTAATAGGTTATATGACTAGTTGATTCATAGCTTAATTGGTTAGTCAATTATGAATAATTGGGTTTGGGGAAATTGGGGGTTAGTGAGTTAACTTAATAGATTATTGGATCACGATGCATCATTAAGAATTAATGGTTTAGGGTGCTAGTGATTTAGAAGTTAATAGATTAAATTAAGGGATTAGAGAATTAGTTGATTAGTTTATTAGAATAATAATATTTCGCATTCAATTTAACTATTTTTAAAAAATATTAAATTTTACAATTTATTTTCAAATAATATTTTTTGATATTCAATTTTATAATTTAAATCAATTTATGCTTTTCTATAATAATTTTTTTTTTCTAATAATTTAATATTTTGTAAATATTATAGTTATTAATATTACAATGAAAATTAATTAACACATAAAAATTATATGACAAGTAATGAATGACAACATGATTAATACATTAAAGATATGATGTAAATTTTTAAATTAAAGATATAATTTTTTCCTTATTATTTCTACAATTAAAGTTGATAGTATTTTTAGAACCAAATTTATAGATTAAAATTTTATTATAAAAAAATATATATATTGCTTTTAGATTTTTTTGGATTTTAGGTATCCGTGACGGTATAAAAAATAATAAAGTTTCTCTAACTTTTTAAAAGTATTAGATTCTAAAAAGTAATTTTTAAAATAAATTTTGAAAAAAATAGAATTTATAACTTATAGCATTCTTAACTTTGTACTCCTAGATCCATCCCAGCTTTGGACTACTTGGCACCCATATCTACTTTATGAGATATGGGTGCCAAATTATTTGGCGCCGACGATTGAGATAAAACCGTTCCATTCCCCTCAGTCCCAATCGTTCTGGTCGGGAAAAGCAGTGGTAGACAGCTCTTAATTGAATTCATGTAAATTCGATAATTAATGTTAATTAAAATTAAGTTAATTAGTACTAAAATCTTTTTTTATATTAAATATTAGAAAAAACATATAAAAATTTCCATAATTAAAAATATTTTAATCAAATACATATTACAAATTCTATCATATATATTTCAAATTCCATTTATATACATTCTAAATTTGTTACTAGTGCTACCCAAAATTATGCCCATAATGGCTTCCTCATATTAAATATATAAAACATATTAAAAGAATAAATACATGTTACACATTCAAAAATCCATTTATTAAAAATAAGTTTAAATTTTTTATGTTATAATATACATATGTACTTAGTGCTGGTCAAAACTAAATTGATTACCCTGGAACTATTTTTTCTTTCTTCACTTCAAAGTTGTTAACTATTTTTTTTCTTCACTTCAAAGTTGTTAATTGGCTTTAATCAAAACTAAGTTCTTTAACATTAAAATTAAAATTTTGTGTAACATTTTATTTTTTATTTATTTTTTATTTATTTATTTATTTTTTTTATTTTTTTTTAAGGCATATTGGATATATTTATATATTAAATATGTATTTTACATACAAAATCCTTCGAAAAGTATAATCAAAACTAGATTGATTATTTTGGAATTTTTTTACTTTCTTCACTTTAAAGTTGTTAATTTGTTGGCATTAATCAAAACTAAGTTGTTTAACATTAAAATTTTGTGCTTTTTACATATTGTATATATTTCTCATATTAAATATGTATTTGACACATAAAATCTTTTGCCAAGCATAGCTTAAAGGATTTTTTTTTATAATACAATAATATTTTATATTTTTTAAGAGAAAGAAAGTATACTTAATTAATTTAAGATTTATTTTAACTCTAAATTTATTAGGAGTTGAGAGGGACTAAATCCCTTACTGGATGCAAACCTTTTTTAGAGTGCAAAACTTGAAGAAAGGTTTGCAGCTTGAGGGATTTGATCCCTCTCAATACTTGATAGATGTAAAGTTAAGATGGATCTAGGTTGATTCTAGTTATGGGTGACCACATCTAATGGTTCTAGTCATGGGTGACCACATCAAAACTTTAGATGATCATCATTATCTACATGTATTTGTTTTAGATATATTTGATTCTATGAAATTTATTGAGCATCATTTATAACGTAAAGAGTATTATCAAGAAGATCACTTCAAAAGTTACATGAGGAATAAAGTGAATAGTAACAATGTTCAATGATGAAGAAGTCGAATACTAAGAAAGTAATATGATGCACATAATTAATAATAGATAGAGTACACCATGATCTTCTCAATCTATCTTCTTCATCTTTTTTATAACCACACCTCCTAGCTCTTCCATCTTTTCTTACTGATTATATAAGAAATGAGGTTCAAATTGAAGATCATTCAAACCTTTAACTTGAGATATTGCAGTAAAGGTCATACCCTACCTCTATTTCTTTCCAATATTAATAAGTTATTTCTTCAATGTCAATTCTTGTGATTGCACGAAACAGTAGCGTTGATTTTATCCATTGTATAAACATTGAAATCAATGCACCATAGTGAGAGAAATGCAACAAACAGCTTGGTAAAAAATTATTGACTTTGCAAACACTAAAGTATATGGAATATAATGAAATCAGTGCATGAAACACTAAAATCAATGCACTAAATTGATTTTATCTATTGCATATGCACTTAAATCAATGCACTATATTGAGGGAAATGCAACAAATGACTTAGTCCATTGTACAAACACTAAAATCATGTTAGTGTCCACTATACAAATACTGAAATCAATGCATTGTTGATTTTATCCATTGTATGTCTTCAGTATCAACCACACAAGCCTCACTATAGGTTTTTAGGTTTTAGATTGCTCATTTTATCATTTCTTAAATCAATGTAGTGAATCGTTTTGCATTGTATCATTGTTGAAATCAATGCACTAATCAAGAAGAGTAATTGAAAGGAAAGATCAATGGTCATGGACATCTTCCCCAGAGGATTAATGGTCTGGGATTTTCCCATATTAACAAAGGAATCCCGTAGATAAATTTAATCAACCGAGGTGCTACACTTGTCTCCCTCACTCTTCTTGATACTAAAGGTAACACTATCCCTAAACCCTAAGATACCCTTCAACCCCTTTACCAAACTTTTAGTAATTTCATTACTTTAATCATATTAATATATGTAAGTCATCAATCGAATCTTGATATTGGATATCACTCTTTTTCCTCAGACATGGTATCACATCAAATATATCTATATTACATTTCCATTTCAAATTTAATATTATGTTTGTTTCTTAAGCAACTTCTTTGATCTCATATGCTCACATTTCCAATAACTAGTGTACCAACAAAAATATTCCCAACAACCAGACTTTGTAGCTATCAAATGCCATCCTATAAAATAAATATTTGATTTAGTTAAGCTAGATTTCAATCCTTTGATTTATTTAACTTTACTGTTAATTAAAGTACAAAACATTGTCAAACATGTTATAACATAAAAAAAAAAAGTAGGGCCACTTCTCACAGCTAATAAATTTAAATCATCATTAGCTATTATTCCTTTATGAGTAAACTATCTAGTTTAGTATATGGAGTTGCATATTCATTTCATGCATGTTGTTTATTATTTCCAAGTTCTAGTGCTCATTATTTGTGTTAGATGGCCATATTGTTGTTGCCACACCCAACAGCCAACAAAAGACGTATTCTTTGTTACATTTGTTGTAGGTGTCAAGTTGGGATCATGGATAGTTTTAGGTTTTGTTGCATTTGTTGTAGGTGTCAAGTTGGGATCATGGATACATTATTTTCTTTATCCACAAATTCCTCTTCTTTCATTTCTTCTTCCTCCTCTATTTCATTTTCTTCCTCTTTTTCTTCCTCTAATAACTTTTCTTCCTCTTCTTCCTCCTCTCCCTATACTGCATACATATTTTTTGATGGGGCATTGAGCTTTGATGCATCTACACTACCTTCAGGGTGGACTATTCCATTTGATATATTTACACCACCTTCGGGATAAACTATTCCAAATTTGGGATCTTCCAACGTTTTATATTCCCCTTCATTTTCAGTCCCAAATTCATCTAGATTTCCAAGAAATTTGAACTTATTATTTCTTAAAATGGGTGGTCCCTCTTGAGATGGATTTGATTACTATAGCTCCTTGAGCTAGAAATTTTTGTAACTACTAGGAACCATCTTGACTTTGGATTCTTTTCTTGTCTACTGATTTGGGGTACACTTCTCCTCTTGATTTTTTAGGCAATTTTTGGAAAAACAACCATAAACATGAAATGCATTACACTTGAAAGGAATTTTCTCATAATCTAAGATTTGATGGTTGCTCCATCCATTAATATTTATTTGCAACACCTCTGGGAGTCTGTTCGACAAATCCACCTCACACACATTCGTGCACAAGATAATAAGTTTTCTTTCAAGGTTATATTTGATGAATGAATTAACCTAACTTGTTTTCAATATATTTGAGAGATAATTCATCTCAAAAAATTAGAGAAGGATGTGGCATCCTAACCCACATGGAGGCTACTATAATTTCCTATTTTGGATTGAAGTCAAGGGACCATGGAGGTAGATACATTCCCCTATATCTCATGAAGTAGGATGTAGAGTGACAAATCAAATCACATTATTCCTTATTAAGAAAAAGAAAAAGAAAAAAATAACCTCAATGAGATGCAGAAAATATTACTTATCCTTGAATCTTGGGAATCTTGTTCTTTGCTACCCATGTTTCTACAACTCTTGGACTAGACCATAGTCTCATAAAATTTCTAATCAAATCACACACAAACATAATAAGGGTTTTTCTTCCTAGTTGTGAAGATGAGAGATCCAATTGTGGAATGGATTCCAATCATTTTACAGATCTCCTTTGTAGGGGTTGATTTATTTTTCTCAGATTTAGGGATCTAACCAAGGAATTAAATGCCTCTATCTCCATTTGATTGGCATATCCCATTGTTCTTGGTGCTAATAAATTAGTTTGAAGTTGAGAACCCTCTCATGCTTGGATGAGATCAAGAGGAACCCAATCCTTCATTCAAACTTGGAGAATCTAGCATTCAAACCCCTCAATCGACATGTTGTGATATTCAATGTAACTTAGCAGTTGGTGTGGGATTGCAGACCCCCAATCGAGACATAAATATACTCGATTGTAGATAGGGTAAACCTTATCCACAGGAGGAAATTCATGACCCTGACATTCTCTTCTTCCATGTTGAAGTACAAAAAAATTCCAAACCATAACTTTTTTTAGGTCCACTTCACATTGTTGATCAATTTAAATTATATATGACTAATATTTCTTGTAAGACAATTGTATAGTCTAGTACATTGATTCATATCTACATTTCATGTTTGTTATACATTCTATTATTTCCAATTTCTGGTGCTCATGATTTTTATTCAAGCAACTATCTCATTATTACCATGCCCAATAGTTAATTGAAGATGGATGATTTGCTACTTTCATTTTTTTTAAATGTTGGGTTGGGGTCATGGATATTTTCAAGTTTTAGATTGATCCTTTTAAACTAAAACAATTTTCACTATATCATCATTGAAAGAAATGCATTGATTAAAAGGAGTAATGGAAAGGAAAGTTGGTGGTCATGGGAATCTTCACCATGGGATTAATGGCTCGGGCTTCTTCCATATTTACAAGGGTGATCTACACATAAAGGTCACCAACTGGGGAGACACACTCATTTCCTTCAAACTCCCTAATGCTAAAGGTAATATCACGCTTAAATCCTAAACTACCCTTCCACCCCTTAAATCGTATTAATATATGCAAGTCATCTAACATATGTTTCTCTTAGATATGAGTATTTCACCTCAAAAATGGTATCAAATCAAATGTCTCTATATGTATTTTCATTTATATTTCTAGTTCACCAGTCAAGAAACTTCTCTTATCATGTACACTCACATTTCCAATAACTAGTGTACCTCTAGAAATATTCCTAATAGACAGACTTTGTAGTTGTCAAATGCAATCTCATAAAACTGATATTTGATTCACTTAACTAGATCTCAATCCTCTATATTATTTAACTTGACTATTGATTGAAGTACAAAACATTGTCAAACACAAATACATCATAAATATTTTAGGGCCACTTCACACTTCTGATAAATTTAGATTATTGATAGCTACTATTTCTTTTTGCGTCAACTATCTAGTCTAGTCTATGGACTCATATATGCATTTCATGCATGTTGTGGATTATGTTGTTTCCAAGTTCTAGTGCTCATCATTTGTATGAAGATGGCTATCCTATTGTTTCCATGACCAACAACCAACCAAAGATGTATTCTTTATTACTTTCTATTCTTTAAATGTCACTACAAGAAAATTTGAAGTGATTCTTAGATAATTGGAGCCATTAGGTAGTAGGGATCTGTCTGATGAGCACTAGAGGAAAGGTGGACACTATGACCATATCCATAATTGGTTCAATGGGATATTTCCTTTCCATATTTTAGACACTCTCACTATTTGGGTCATATCTCCCATATTGCAACTCCTTGTCTATATATCTAGTTTCCTCAAAGGAGAAGGCCATCAAAGGCACTGTTGAAAGGTTCCAATCGATATTTTTGTTAGATCTTTTGTCGATCCTTTTTTACACAAATGTCATCCTATATCTCCTAATGACAAGGGATATGGAAATATAGGGTGCCTTGGTCCTCTATTTCCTGAGGCCACTAGGTACACACCATCTTTAGATAATTCTTTGTATAATGCAACATCCAATGTTATCATCTATTAGCCTCATTCTACTGTAATTGTAATGGGCTAGGGGCGATGTAGGAGATCACACAATGCTCCAATAGTAATGGTTCAGGGGTGATTTAGAAGAGCACACACACCTCCAACTACAATGGGTCAATGGAGAAGTTATCTCTATTATTTTTAATGTCCAAGTAGATGCCCAGGTCACACATTCTATATTATTAGATAAGTAGGCGTGGATAGTTTTGAAAATGTAGGGATGAGGAGTAATGGAGGAGGAATAAACTCAAGTATTTACAAGGTGGTGGGTGTGTTATAAGTGAATCACATTTTTTAGTCTCTATCAATTTCAATTTCAATTTTAATGCATAACATCTAAGTTACATGGTTTATGGTACATACTATTGTTATTAACATGATTACGATAACTTTTTTTCCAATAGAAAATTCGCACAAAATTATATTAGTGTATAATTGTTTTACATCTGTTGGAATTCTTCATCATTAAGATCAGAGCTGATCCATCTAATCACCTTCTAACCTCCAAAAAGGATCTAACATAGTCTAGACTATCCATACATACTATACCAAAAAGGATCTTTTACATACACACTATGAAAAGATATCTAACACATCATGACAAAGTCACAAAATAAAAATACTAATGCCATGTTCAAAAACCCGAACTGACTCAAAACTAGTTAAAAAAGTGATATATATTTTGGAGGACCTTCCATCCCAATATCCCAAGTGAAGTAGGATAATCTACCTTTGGGTTCCAAAAGTGCTTTCTTTGATAGATCGTCAACTACCTTATTGAATTCTCGGAAAATATGATGAAAGCAGATTCCTTGAAATATTGACGTCAATTCCTTTGTTTTGTGCTTCCATCCTTCGATGTTGGTATCATTTATCTTACCTCTTTGATTTAACCAATCAATCACGACCTTTGAGTCTCCCAATATCTAAATATTTTGTATATTCCACTTCTTTGCTATAATAAATGTGGCCCAAACACCCATAAGCTCCGCCTTGGTGTTTGTAACATTCCCATAGTTTATAAACCACCTGTATACCGTTGAATCTGGGATTTTTATGAATCCCCCTGCTCCACGCATCAAGTCTCCTGATATTGATGCCCCATCAAAACATGTGAATGTGTAACCATCTATCTGTGTAATTGAACAAGTTTTAATGGATTTTATTTTTTAGGAGGAGTAGTTCTATTAAGTGAGCCAAGAATCATGTTTACCACTTCCCAATCCGAGGGATATTTCTCCTAAAAAATAACCTTATTTCTCTCAAGCCATATGAACCAATAGGTGAGAGTTGCCACCTTTTTTGATAGAGACATGTCCTTCGTCCAATTCTCTATACAATCCGATATAGAAGATCCTGCCTAGGGTTTTTTTATTTTTATAATATGAGATATTTTGGCCCAAACAGACTGTGTGAAGGTGAAATGAAGAAAAAGGTGGTTGATATTTTCAGAACTGTGCTTGCACAAAAAGCATAAACTATGTCCTTCCCATCCCTTCTTTTGCAGGACGTACCATGATAGAATTTTATTTTCAGCTGCCATCCAGATAAATAATTTAATATCCAGTTGAAGTTTCCATTTCCATATATTAACCTTCCATCCCTGCCACTTCGGAAAATCTCGAGTTGAGATAAGTGCATAATAAATATTTTTTACAGTGACCTTTCCAGTGGAGTTGCCTCCCATCCATAATAGAGTATCATTGGTATCGTATAGTGATACACCCATTCCCATAAGTTCTTTAACATATAAGTCCCATTCGGATGCCAGAGTTCCAGATAGTCCCAAATCCTCGCTGCTTATCCACTTCTTGGCCAAAGTAATTGGATCTCGCACTATCGATGCTTGTGCCAATACTGTGAGCCTTTGCCAATTCAATTGGTTGATGAGCTCTTCGGAGAGAATGGATCTGTGGTCTATGCCTAGGATCCGATCTCTACCAATAGAGATGAGATGTCATGTACCTGGTCACCAATTTGTTATCACATGTACAAATCGGATGAGGCTAGACCACATTCTAGATGCCGAGTAATGATTATGAACTACCAGCCTAAACCAATTGATGACAGTAATATTTGGCAAGTATTTGTCCATAATAACTCTATGCCAAATGCCTTCCTGCATCAGTGCCCGCCATAAAGTGTTTATTGTTAAAATAAATTCAAGGAGTCAAAAATAAATTGTACCTAATAATTGTTAGAGAGACACTTATATCATCTGATTTGCATAGATAAGTTCACTACTCCTTAGTAGTTGGATATTGATTATTTAAAATAGCTTATTAAATATTTTAAATACTATACTCATCCTTTATTTTATATATATATCTATTGTATTAATTTTTTAATATATAGTTATTATTTTTCTTAATATATCACTGAGATATAATATACGAAAAACTATCATATAAATAAGGCAGATGCCCATTCTTAACATTCAAACCATGTTGTGTAAACATAATGTGGGGACTCATGGTTATTCATTCATTAGAAGTAGCTACATATTGTATTAATAGTAAATATCTATGTGCATACATAGGTTAATGTCTTTATTACAAACGGGTTTGTGTCTTTATTACGATTCATGTCTTTATTACGAAATTAAATGTAGTTAATTTTCCTTAGTATTAACAAATTTGGTCAAGAAGTAGTTTAAATGTTCAACTTTTTGTCATTTTTTTATGTATAGTTTCCCATCAATTTTTCCTAAAATCCTATCAAAAACTATTGGAACTTCAAATTTGAGTGATTGAATATGTATAATTCAAGTGTCCAAGAAAATTTTCAGGGTGCTGAATCCAAATTTATGAATTCAAGGATGCAATTTAAACTAAAAAAAAAGTGTGATTTCACCAAGATCTGTTTCTCGGATTCAAAAGTTCAAATGCTTAGACAATGTCTTTTGTGAATCAATTTGTTTATTAACAATAAATGTGCAATAGATAAAGTTTTAAGTTACATTATTTAACAAGATAATTATTTACATTATTTAATAAGATAGTCATTTAGAGTTGAGATATATTTAATGGATGATTTGTTGGATTACTGAGAGGGTGGGGGTGAATCAGTAATAGAGTAATTTAATCATTTTTAACCATAAAATGCAAGTGTTATATCAATGTAACATTATCATCCAGTAGTTCCGGAGTAAATAAACAATGAAAAAATGAACAATCATACACATACACAGTACATCAGTGTTCTTATGTGGAAACCCAAAGCGGGAGAAAACCACAGAATGATTTTTCTTATATGTATTTAAGAATTACATTCATTGGAAGGACCAACTTCCTTTGTTTTTCAGCTGCAACTGGAAGGAGGCTCAAACCCCCTAGTTTCTTAGGCTACAACCTGAGGGAAGCTCCAACTCCCCAATTCTTTGGCTACAACCAAAAGGAGGCTACAACCCCCTATGTTCTGCGGCTACAATCGGAAGGAGGCTAAAACCACCTATCCTTTCCCTGTCCAACAGCCTTGACGTAAAAGTAGAATGATGGAACCAATGTCACACTATCACTGTGAGATATACCACTGTAAAATTGTACCAATCAACCTGTACCAAACAACATGTAACAACCTGTACCAAACAACTTGTAATCAACCTGTACCACAAACAAGTGCATCAACCATGCACCAACCTGTACCTCAACCTGTACCATCAACGAGTGCATCAACCATGCACCAAATATGTACCAATCATGCATCAAATACACATAAACTATACCAACATCATCAACTATACACCTCATGTATGTGCCAACTCATCAACTATTTGTCTCAAGCATGTACCCAACATGTAACTCAACCAAAAACCCTCATCAATTTCATCATCCAAATCTGATTTGTAACTCTGTAATATACTTGGTGTATATGATCACATACCTGCAAACCTTCATTAACTTTAACAAAAAGATACCAGCATTTTCATCAAACTTTACTTTAGTCTCACATGACTAATTTTGGATTAGTCAACAATCCTAACTTGAAATAAGCATAACTATGTACCTGTAATGAATAAATATATGAAAATAGTAGACAATGTTCTTTAGTATCTTTTGTGAAATTCCTCCACGTTTTGCTACTTGGAACCTCTCATAAAATGAGTTATAGCAAAAATGGCATACCTTGTTGAATTCTGGCTTATTCTAGCGAGTGAACTTGTAGAGTGTGCCCCGCATGAAATATTTGTTTTATGGATATAAAAATGGTACAATGAATACTATAGACTATACTATAGCCAATACATTTGGTCTTACTGAATTTGGATCTGTTATGAAGAAGTTATGAATTTTTTGCCCGAAACATGTGTTTTAGACGAGTTTCAAGACTAGTCACAAACCCTATTTTCCATGGAGTGTAACTCCAAAACTACAATGACCCACAATATGAATTTTTTATCACAGCTACTTGGATATGTTTCCTCAATGGCCTCCATATTTCGCGGTTTTGTAAATATGTAATCCACTTTTTCTTTTGTGCCCACATATTCAACTCTGATGTTCTTCTCTACAACTTGTTCTCATAGAAAGTGATACTTGATTTGAATGTGCTTCTTCTTGGAGTGCATCACCGGGTTCTTTGAGATACCGATGGTGCTTGTATTATCACAATAGATTGGAATGGGCTCATCATACTCAACCTATATATTTGTCAGAGTTTGTTTCATCCATAGAACCTGTGTACAACATGTTGTTTCTACAGTATACTCTGATTCAGAAGTAGATAAAGATATTGATGATTGTTTCTTGCTTAGCCAAGATACTAAACACTCACCAAAGTAGAACGTTGCTCCACTGGTGCTTTGTCGGTCATCAATGCAATCTTCCTAATCTGCATCTGTGTAGGCAATAAGTGATAGATCCTTTCCTTTTGGATACCATAATCCGAACGCTTATGTTCCTTTGAGATATCTAAAAATCATTTTCACTGCTAAGACATGTGATTCCTTTGGTGCTGCTTGAAATCGTACCACATGTCCAACTGCCTACATTACATATGGTCTGGATGATTTCACATATAGTGAGCTACCAATCATTGGCCTGTATTTCCTCTAGTCTGTAGACTTTGAATCATCATCTTTGATCAACTTGCAACGGGTTTGCATGGGATTTGCAACTAGTTTGCAATCTTCCATTCCAAACTTCTTTAACAATTCTCTTATATACTTAGTTTGAGAAATAAAAATTCCTTGGTTTCTTTGACATATCTTAAGACCCAAAAAGAAGGATAGTTATCCAATTAATGACATTTCAAATTCATTTTGCATATCCTTTGCAAATTTCTAGCTTAACCTGTCATCATTACTTCCACAAATAATATCATCAACATAAACTTCAATTAATAAAATACTATATTGAGTTACCTTGATGTAGAGGTTGTTGTCTGCACTTCCTTTTCTAAACCCTTTGTCTTGTAGATATTTATCCAGTCTAGAGTACCATGCTCTAGGAGCCTGTTTTAGACCATGCAAGACATTCTTCAATTTGCACACGTAATCTGTGTTCTCTGACAACTGAAATCCTTCTGGTTTTTCAATGTAGAATTCTTCTTCAAGTTCCCCATTCAGAAAGGTTGATTTTACGTCCATCTGATACACTTTAATATTCTTGGAGCATGAATAAGCTAAGAGCAATCATATTACTTCCATTCTGGAAACTAGGGAAAATGTCTCTTCAAAGTCGATTCCTTCAACCTGTGTGTATCCTTTACATACCAATCTAGCTTTGTTCCTTGTAACCTGTCCATCTTCATTTAATTTATTTCTGAAAAAACACTTTGTGCCAATCACATTCTTATTCTTAAGTCTTGGAACCAATTCCCAAGTTTCATTCTTCTCTATTTGATCCAATTCTTCATTCATGGCCTTATTCCATAATCCATCATTGTTGGCCTCTTCAAAATAGTTTGGTTTAATCGTATATAAGAGTGTTAGGTGCATTTGTTCTGGTGAACACATTCTTCTTCTAGTCTCAACTCCTGCATCCTTGTTTCCGATAATCTGATTTGAAGGATGATTCTTCCGTACTTGTTTGTTAGGTGTATTTGGAGGAACTTGTCGAAATTTCTCTTCTACTTTTGTCTGATCCTCTTCATCTTACCCTTCTACTTCTTCTTCATATTCTGCTTCTTCTTCATAAAGTTTTTCCATTGATTCATTTTCTTCTTCCTTTAATTCTCCTCCACATGTTTCATCAATTGTTACATTGATGTTTTCCACAACTTTGTTCAACCTCCGATTGTAACACTTGTATTCTTTCTTTGTACTTGAGTACCCAACAAGTACTCCTTTTTCCACATGAGATTCAAACCTTCTCATTCTCTCATCTTCTCTTTTGATGTATCATTTGCTTCCAAATACTATGAAGTGCTTCACATTTGTTGGTCTTCCTTTCCATAGCTCGTAGGGAGTTTTGTCACTGTTGTTTCTGAGCATTACTCTATTTTGAATGTGAATTGTTGTATGCACTGCATGTGTCCAAAAAATATCTATCAATTTGGAATCCATTAGCATTGTTCGATCCATTTCCTATACTGTCATGTTCTTTCTTTCAACAACTCCATTATGTTGAGGTGTCCTAGCAATGAAGAATTGTCTTTTTATTCCATGTCTGTTGTAGTAGTCCATAAATTCCTTTGAAGTGAACTCTCCTCCATTATCAGATCTCAAATATTTGATTTTTGAATCCATTTCATTTTCAACCATCTCCTTGTAGACCTTGAAGTTTTCAAAAGCTTCTGATTTATTCATGAGAAAGAAAACTTCAGTAATTCTTGTATAGTCATAAAATAATAACATAAAGTATTTCTCACATGTTAAACCCTTTGTTGTAGTTGGTCCAACTAGATCAGTATGCAAAATTCCATAATATTCAAAAAGATAGTATCTGGACAACAATATGGAAATCAAAACTCTGGCCCAAAATCTCTACCTTCCTTTGGCTTCTACTTCAGAACAAGATCTTAACCTAGGAAGATCTTCAAATACAAGGATTCATTGGCCCCTTAATTTTACATCTCTGCCATCTCCAAGCAGAAACTATGGAGCACCTCCTAAACAATTGTTCACTCAGTGAGATCATCTGGAACCTGGCCACTTAGCTCATGAGAAGAACCAAATGAGTTAAAAACAACATCATAAGCACCATAATGGATTGGGGCTATGGGTCCTTCAAACATCATATCCTGAACAAAATTTGGCAACTCTTACTAGGCTTCATATTTTGGCAACTATGGAAAGAGAGGAACAAAAAAATCTTTCATTCCCAACCCTCTCCTCCTACCCTCCTTTGGAATAAAATCCTCTTCCATCTCCAGGAAACTCTTCAGCTACAATTCTGGACCAAGGAAGACTTCCCCACTGACCCAGATGAGATCCCTCTCCTCAAATCTTGGGGCTTCTCGTTTTCACACTCCACCCCTCCTCAGCATCCCCCCCTAAATTCAATAGACCCCAGTCCCTCTAAGTGGCTCCCCCGCCTGGATTCCATAAAGTCAACTTTGATGGAGCATCAAAGGGAAATACAGGACACTTAGGCTATGGAGCGATCATAAGAAATAGCCTGGGCCAAATTCAAATCCTCATTGTAGAAAATCTAGGATGCGACACCAGTAATTCAGTTGAAATTTGGGGTCTTATCAGATTAGTGCAAATGGCTCTAGATCAAAAACTCACCTATATGATCATTGAAGGAGATTCCAAAATCATAATAGACTTGGCAACGAAAATCCTGAATGGAAGAGATCCAGGGAAAGTCACTCCTAGTTGGTGCCTCCTTGCCCCTCTTTACAGCTTCCAAGCACTTCTCAGACCCTCTCTTACTCTAACCCCCTCACACATTCGGTGAAGTGCAAACAAAGTTGCGGACAGACTGGCCAATGCAGGGGTTGATTCCATGTAGCAGATCATTCTCCACGATTCCAGGCAATCCCAAATCTCACCCCTCTGGCTCCAATGCAAGGAGCTTGCCTAGCTAGATGACCCTAACCAGGATGGGGTGCCACCTTTGATTACTTAGAAAATATTCCAAGTCAGAAATGATCAGAATCTCAGGAGAGAGGGTGACCGTAAGCGTTAAGGCAGAAGATCAATAACCGACACATGATTTCGGGAACTTGGCAATCGAGAGTCCAAAGCACGGAGGGAGATGCTTCCAAATTCGCGAAGTCACGAAACACAAGAGAGAATATGGACTGTTGGAGCACAAGGAGATCTGGACCATCGATCTGGCTCCATTGATTTGATGTGAGAATATTTTTGGAACTCGGTAATCGAGAGTCCGAAGCATGGAGGGATCTGCTCTCCAAAGTCGCAAAACGCGAGAAAGAATATGGACCGTTGGAGCACGAGGAGTTTTGAACTGTTGATCTGGTCCAAATGGACTTGCAAGCTCAAGTATCGGAAGAAGGGGAACACTCAGTCCTTTGTTATCCCGAAACATGAAGACCCAAAATTGGGAGAAGCGAAGGGTCACGAAATGCGAACTCACGATTTGACCGTAGTCATCGGAACACGGAAGGTCATGGACCTTCAATCTAATGCAAGTTCGAGGGTTCAGGTTTCGGAAGAGAAGAGTGAAGTCATGAAGAATATCTTAGCTGTTGGCTGTGGGCCTTCAGGGACAGTTGATCTGATCTGAAGGTTTCGAGGATTCAGACTTCCGGAAATTCATGAAGAGCAATGTAATTTTGTAACCAGTAGCTCTACCTTTTGCAACCAGTTGCAGGCATTTATGTATTCGCAAATAGGATGCAGGTTTTTTGTAAGCTTATAGTTGGAAATAATATAAGGATCCACTTTTATTTACAAAAAAAAAATAGATCAGTATCCACAATTTCCAGTGGTCTTGTTGTTGAATATTCCTTTGATTTGAACCTTGTCTTTGTTTGCTTTCCTTGTTGACAATGATTGCATAAAGTGTTGGTTGGTTTCGTGCTTTGGGGAATTTTTCTAACTGCTTCCTTTTTGTTGAATTTGACAAGGTTATCAAAGTGTATGTGACCCATTCTTCTGTGCCATATCAAATTTTCATCTTCCTTTCCTAGACAACACTTTTCATTTCCAATTTCACTTAATACATATATGTTGCTTGAAGTTCTTGCAGTTGTTGCAATGAATTTTCCTGAACCTTTTTTTCTTATCTTGCACTTCTCTAAATCAAAAGTAATTTATGACCTTGGTCACACATTTGACTTACACTTAGAATATTATGTTTCATATATTCTACTAGTAGAACATTTTTTGCCTTGGTATTCTTGTTTGCAATTCTGACTATGCCTTTTCCAATTATTTTAGTTGAATCATCATTTCAGAAGGAGACTGATCCATATCTTTCCTTTCTTAATGTAAGAAACATGTCTTTATCACCTGTCATGTGTTTTGAACAACCATTGTCAACATACCAACCACATTTCTTCTGCTTAGCTTGTAGAGCGAGTGTGCATTATTCATTTCAATATTGATTCTTCTTTCATATCCATGTTATCTTCTGAGGTTCCTATCTGTGATTGTTTTTGTTTTGTTGCGGTTCTCTAGGAGGGACTGTCATTCTACAATCTTTGGCCATGTGTCCAAAGTTATTTCACTTGTAGCATTCCACTTCAGTGCTCAATGATTCAAACCTGTTGTAGCTTCTTCTCTATGTTTCAATAGGCCTTCTTAGATAAATATTTTGTGTATGACTTTGAATGTTGTTTATGTTCCTCCTATTAGCTCTGCAATTTACAACTTTATGTCAAAAATTATTCCATGCATAAAATAAACCAAAAAAGATAGTTTGATACCTGGGATTTGAAGATCTTATAAAATGAGTTACTTTTATGAATCCATCTTCTTCCTGAGGCATTTTTGTTTCTATCAATCATTGATTCTGAAATCTGAATCTTCTCGGTGGAGGAGTGTCCCTGTAATGTTCCTTGTATGACTTCCTATTCTCTTTGATTGTTTCTGCATAATGTTTTGGGTATGTTTATTGTTTTGTTGATTTGGAGCTCAATCCCCTTTTTGTCTGATTGTATCCAAGTCCGGACTTGTCATGGTAAGGTTTTTGACTGGTGATAATGCCATCCAGAAATTTTGAGTTGTTCTGCATATTTTTCTTTTGAAGATCATTTCTCAATGTAACAATCTTTGCTTCCAAATTTTCAATGATCCCGTCTCTTTCTTCTAACTGTTATTTGCGTGATTCTTCAATTCTTTTATCTTCTTCTATTTGAAACTTCAATTTCGTGATCATTTTCTCTAGTTCATGAGTGCCTTCTTTCTTGTCGAGTTCTGCTTATAGCTTCTTGTTTTTCTTCTTTTCTCTTCTTATAAATTCTATGGCACTCAAAAATTATTCTCGTGAGTCAACTTCTGCCTCTTCATATTCTACTTCGATGTCTTATTTATCAAAGTCTTCTATTTCTGTGAATATAATTCTTTTTGTCTCACTATCACTAAATTCATCTTCACCTGATAAGGAGATGTCTTCTTTGGTGCATAAGTTTTTCTTGAAATTTTTCTTTTTGGTCATTTTTCCTTTATATGTTTTTTTTCTATTTGAGTAATCTTTTTTTTTAACAAGAACGGTTATGTTTCATTAGGCGGCGTTCTGGAAAGCCAGAATCAGAAAGTTACAAAATTTACGAAGGTTGGTGACCTCTAACAGTGCTGCCAACCTTCTTGTAAAAGTCTTGGGAGACCCATCCCATCTACTTCTGGAGCTAATTTGAAAAAATTGCTTACATGAGTAAATTCTCACA
>ML778114.1:1226434-1260362 GCA_009831015.1 Picea engelmannii | reverse complement strand
ACATATGTTCCTCGTCTTTCATGGTATTAGAGAAATACATCTAACCCCTTGGATGAACTCCTTTGTTTGTTGAAATATTTGATAAGAGATCTACTATTTCCTTCCATGAGTTGTTGAAGTCTCTTTTTTATTGCATCAATTTACCAGAAGAGCTAGTTTATTTTTTAGATTTGCTCAACTAAATTTTTATATTTGTATTATTTAGCCCAAAATTTTAAAAGATTTAGAAATCTAGATCCGTATCACATGTTTTGTTTTGCAAATTCTAAGTCGTGTTTTCTAGATTTGGCATTACTATTACATCTAGAGCATGCTAAATAGTCAAGATCATCATTCATGTTGCTAAATTTGGTCTCTATTTGGGCCACATCTAAGATTGAATCTTTGTGGGTGCTCTTCAAATCTATACAAATTGATGTGTTTTGGGGTTGACATGACTATACAGATGTGTCTAGAGTAGTCTAATTAGCCAAGATTGACCATGTTTTTACCACAATTGACCTTCATTTACCCTAGATATTGAGAATTTCTTCTAGCAAACATCGGTTGTCCATTCCCTGTAATATGTTTTTCAATTGTTTCTTAAACAATACACTAGATGAATTTAATATCAAATAACATGGATTTGATCATTCTATTATAATAATATGTTATGTATTTGGTTTTTAAGAGGCCTTGGGTTCAAAACTAGTTTCCTCTCAACTTTAACTAACATTTTGTTGAATAGTTTCATCATTTGGAGGTCCCGCTAGATCACTATCACATGGACTCATCCACCCAATCAACATGTGCCACATCAGTAGGTGCATCAAAATAGAACTTGCAATTTCAACTTTCATGTGCCATTTCATACACTTCCACATGTCATTTTTAACAAATGCCACATCGACATTTTGTACATGCCACATAAGCATTATGTACATGCAATATCAAATTTTGTACCTTTCCATGTCAACATATGATGGGTTACATTCAAACCAATTAGAGATTCCATGTGGCATCTCTATCTTAGCTTATCGAGATTAGCACCAATATTTTGAAACTGATTTTTAAATTTCCATAACTTTGTCATATGACATCGATTTTCGGTGCGTTTTTTTGCAGACTATGTATTTTTAAGTTCTCCACATAGTGAAATATCTGGATCTAGTGAATTATTCTAATTGATGCTGGTCATTTTCACTTGTTCCCAAGAACTCAAGGCTAGAACTCATTTTCATAACATAAAATGGTCATAACTTGTTGATATGGACATCATTTTGAGTGCTTTTTTTTTTCAAAATGCATAAAATTTCATACTATATGAAATGGTGATACCATTTTCTAGTGATGTGTCCATATGATTATTGAGGATGGTAATGGACATATATTTCTCCTTTGTTTAATTGTGGCAACAATCTATTTGAGAGAATTTATTGATGGTAGAAATTTGGCATTTTTCTTGGCATAATGTATTTGTGATGGGGAGACATTACATTGCATGTTGTGCATATTTGAACACTTTTTTAAATTGTTGATCATTATGTGATCATCTTCAAGTTCTTGATTGAATCACTCCAATTGATTGTTGATACTTTTAGCCTATTAGATCACATTCAACTTCATCTTCTTCTATCATTCATATCTTCTTAGAGAGATTGTTATTTTCCACATTGTGTAATTGCCATGATGATTCATGATTTTCCTCTTAGAGGATCTTCCTTGCAATTAGCTCACTATTTTCTTCACATGTTCTAGAGAGATGTGTGTGAAGAGTTTAGACATAGATTGGTTCTGGAAATTATTACTCAATCTTAAGTTTCTTAGCACTTCATCATAAGTATAGTTGTTTTCATTGTTGGTCATTCTACATTGGTTCTATTATGGCCACAACAATCCCCCTTTTATTTTTATTTTATAAGCTAAAGAAAATCCCCCTCCGACCTAAATTCTTAGCTCTTATGACTAATATTCTCCTACCATAAGCCTATTGTATATATTCTTCATTACCTAGGGGGTTAGGGGTTTGGATCTTGAATGAGTTCTTAAATTTAGGAAGGATTTCATTGCTTAAGATCTCTTAATTGATTATACATTGTTTTTTGTTCCTCATAAGATCTGATGCTCTTCAATTCTCCTTCTATACTTTGGCATGTTCCCTATGGAACTCTTTTACTCATTGATCATCTTTATTGATTCTTTTGAGCTAGTGTTTGATTGATCTTTAACTTATTTTTTTCTCTAATGACTTCATGCTTTATCTTGCACTTTGTTTTGAACTGGTGTTATTGATTTCATGAGGGTATAACTCATGTCAAATTAGATCTAATAATTTCCATAATTGAGCCAAAACAAGAAGCTATCAATACATGGTATGATTGAGGAATGGAAATTGAGGGTTGGTATTACAGTGTGATCATGATCATAAGGCATCCTAAGTTTAAGTTTGAGTAACATAGGATGAACTTTATGATGCATCATTTTTCTTTATCTAGAAAACCTTGGGACCATTCCATTGAGGCCCTCAAGATTGTTTGTGATATTGGTCTTTTAAATTCAAGGATTGATCATGTTGTCTTTCTTTTTTTCTTTGTCCTTTTAATGATTAATAATTCCATGTGCAACTAGTGTGGGTAGTTTAAGGCTTGGTATAATATGAATTTCCCATTGCAACCTAATCATCTTCATGTATCTTCTTATGCTATTATTTCAATTTCACCCCTCTGCGCATTTCTCATTTTGCGGGGAATATGGCAAGTTGTCCTCTTAATTGGTTTTCATTATCTAGTTTCAATATGTTGGGACGTATTGTTGATCTTGTTTGATTGCAAGTTTCAATGCTCTATCTAATGCCTTGGAGGGGATTTTCTTTTTAGGGCTTGCTGATTTTTGATACACTGGCTTGAGTTGTCACCCCATTACATCATAGGGAAATGGATATTCAATATTAATAAAAGGAGAGTATAGTAACATCACATATTCTCACTTGTGAAATGTGTTCATGATATTCACACTTATGTTTGTGCAGAACATGTGTGACTAAGATGGGTGGTTTCTTCTCTCCATATTTTCCTCTGCTTCCATTTTACTTGATTCTCATAACATTTATATGATAATGCAAACTTGTGACCAAAAAAAACACTAGAATTGGGAATCCATGGACTCAGAAAAACAAAATGTGAATGGTATTGGTGCCCATTACCCTATTTTCATATCATTATTTAAAATCTTGGGGGAAATAAACCCTAGAGTATGTTATATTGTAGCTGTCAATATTAGTCCTATAGGGAAATGGTTCACATTTGAATGTTTGATAACTAAATCACTTCCATCTCCCACACTTGGGGATTTACTATCATCATATCGTATAGGAAGAAATGATTGTTTTGGATTGGAGATATACATTTTTTTTATGCCTATGCATCTATTTCTACAACTTTGCTCTTGGAAATTTGTTGTTTATGTTTTCCTTGGATATTTGGATGTAATACTAATGTTGAATTTAATTGTCTCGAAGAGAATAGTATGCCAAGACCTAGAAGGAAGAAGATAAAGAAAACATGAGAAAGAAACCTCAAGTCATATGCATGTTGTAAGAACCTTGGAATTCCTTTCTAAACCATGGGAAACCTCAAGTTTTCCTTTGGAATCCTTAATTTATTTACTACTCTCTTCAACTTTGAAATGCACAACTATGGGAACCATTAATATTATTCATTGTGACCAAACTCATCTAGATCTTGATTATCATTTACTCTAGAATTCAGAATCCGGACATCCGAATTTTTCATCATACAAATATTTTGTTGTCCAATCTGGATGCCAGATGTGGAATCATTACCTCGGCCGATGGAATCTTGAAGTCACATTTTTTTGTCACTTTCACTACTTAAAACCCTGATCTTTATTTGTAATTGGATTTTTTTATTAATCTAGGATTCAATTTCATTTATCCCAACCCTTGTTGAACTTTTAATATTTAGATTCAAGATTTCAATTTAATTGTTACATTATTTTTTCTAAATATCAAGAATTTTCATAATATGCATTTCTCATATTTATTGGATATTTAGATGTGGAACCTTGATCCACAGTAAGAACCTTGACCCGTAGTTAAAACCTTGATCCTGATTTGGAATTCAACCTCATTTTAGTCATCCACGTTTTCTTTTGTATATATGAGCTTGTACATTTTGGATTTATTTGACTTTTATCCCAAATCTGCATTTTATTTTCATTTCATTTTATTTGTTTTATTTTTATTTTTATAATTTTTGTTTTTATTTCTAAAGTTTCCCATTTTTTATCTATATTTATTATTATATTTTTAAGAGGCCTTATGTTCAAAACTATTTGCCTCTCAACCTTAACTAACATTTTGTTGAATAGTTTCATCATTTGCAGGTCTCGCCAGATAATTATCACATGGACTCATCCACCCAATCAACATGTGCCACATCGATAGGTGCATCCACACATAACTTGCAATTTCAATTTCATTTGCCATTTCATACACTGCCACATGTCATTTTCAACACATGCCACATCGACATTTTGCACATGCCACATACACATTATGTACATGTAATATCAAATTTTGTACCTTTCCATGTCAGCATATGGTGGGTTTCATTCAAACCAATTATAGATGTCACGTGACACCTCTATCTTAACTTGTGGGGATTAGCACTAAGATTTTGAAGCTGATTTTTAAATTTCCATAACTTTGTCATATGGCATTGGTTTTTAGTGCGTTTTTTTGCAAACTATGCATTTTTAAGTTCTCTACATAGTGAAATATTTGTATCTAGTGAATTATTCTAATTCATGTTGGTCATTTTCATTTGTTCCCAAGAACGCAAGGCTAGACCTCATTTTCGGAACATAAAATGGTCATAACTTGTTGATATGGACATCATTTTGAGTGATTTTTTTTTTCAAAATGCATAAATTTCATACTGTATGCAATGGTGATATCAGTTTCTATTAATGTGTCCATATGATTATTTAGGATAGTAATCATATGGATAGTAATTACATATTTCTCCTTTGTTTAACTGTGACAACAGTTTATGTAACACCATGTTTCCCCCAATTTGTAATTAACCATAAAATAGGAATTACCATGCTAAGGCATGAGGACAATGTAAATGTATTATTGACTGAGTTGCCAAATAACTGACTGTGGGGGTGAAACCTTGAAAGTACTGGCCATGATATCACTAGAGGAAGAATTTGAAAACTATAAGAGAGGGTTCATTATGACAAATAACCCCAAATTTCCCTTGATGAGGATGACAACCTCCTTCGGATCCCAAGGAGAGAAATCAGTTAATGAAGAAAGGATCGGTGGTTGAATTATCAACCACCCCCATGAATGGAAACATGGGTTGTCAGCCCGAAGTACCGTAGTGACCTGCAGACCTAGTCTTCCTTCTGTCAGAAGGAATAGGATAGGTCGACAAAAACCTTCCAGGGTAAGGGGGATATACAAGGGAGAAGAGACACAAGACGAGAGAGTGTAAGCTTGTAAGGGAGATGCTCCAGTGGAATAAAAAACGAAAGGTTGTGAGCTTGATGTGGAAGAGCATCTGAGAAACCTCGTCGAGGCCATAACCGAAAGAGAAAGCTCTGAGTTGCAGAGAACAGGACCCGAGCAAAATCTGGGACACAGACATAGCTCCTGAGAACTGTGAGAACTCCCTAGTGATATCATGACTTGGCACGGGGGTGGCCAGAGTGATAAGAATGAATGCCTCTAAGCCTATGGTCGGGTGGAAGGATGAACACCCACAGTCAGTTGGTTGGCGGCAACCTGTAATAGATAAGCGATTTCCTACCTTGTGTAATTTAGTCGTAACTATGTATGAATTGGTTATACTGTGTATGTTTCAGGAATTGTACATATTTCTTAATGGATATAATGTATCCCCCTTATTTCTGCTTGATTGTATAACTAGGCCAGTAAGAAATTATATGGTTAGGAGATGATTTTATACTCGTAAATGCTTGTGTCCTATGGAGGCATAAGCTAGAGTCACAAACTGTGTGTTCGTCAACCCCAGACACAGTTTCATGTACGCATGCCAACCCTCCTAATTGTTTAGAGTCCTTGGAGGATGAATTTTGTTAAGCTCAGGAGAGGTAGTGCAGATTGACACAAGCTCTTTGCAAGGAAAACCGAACCTAAAACTCCCTAAGTCCTAGACAAGCTTAAGAAGGATCACACCATTGTGTGCAAGAACCCTGCATGGAGTGCAAAGTTCAAGAAACCCTTTGGAGGTTTCATAGCATATGAAATATCAGGAGTGATAGAGATCATGATCAAAATCATATCTGAACCATTGGTTCAATTTGGGGAAATAGAGGTGAGGATTTCCCCAAAGTCCTAAAAGGTGAATCGCCGATTCGCAGGGGAAAATCTAGATCGTTGGAGCCTACGTCCAAATAGTTGGAGAAGAGTGCGCAAGATAATAGATCTGAACTATTAGATCGAGCGCGGGGGATCGATAGTCGTCGGATCCAGAAAAGGCACATGAGGTTTAACCTGGTGCATGCAGGGAAGAGAGGACTCGTCAAAGTCCTGAAAGCATCGGGATCGTCCATCTCAAAGGACGCGTGTCAAAGATCCACATCCATCGGGGATTTGGCACCAGGGAAATAGGAGTGAAGACTCTCCCAAATTCTAGAAAAGGAGAAAGCCAGGATTTGATCATGACCATTGATCATCATGAAAAGATCAGAACTATTGATCGTGGCTAAAGGTCGCAGCCATCCATCGAAGGGACACGTGGTTGCCGGTCGGCGTTTCGGCACCGAGAAATCACAGGAGAAGGCTTCCCCAGACTCTTGATGGGGATTCATTGACAATGAATCATGACCGTCGAGTCATGACAGATCTGGACCGTCCATTTGTAGAGGACACATGGCACAAGTTAGGAATTTCACTGACTCATCATTGAAAGAAGTCAACAGAAGGAGTTCTTAGAACTCGCGAGTCGGGAAGTCACGACTTAATCCTAGTCGTTGGTTTAAGAGAGATCACAGTTGTTAGATCACGGGGCTTGTGGGTTGTCGATCTAACCCAGATCTGGACCATCTATCAGAGGAGACGCGTGGTGAATGGTCAGAGTTTGGGGAAAGCTCTGAAATCCCATGGGCACCTCTTAATCCCTTCGTTGTTCTACCTCTTGGCTTGGCTTGTGTTCATAACCACAATCACATGGAGATGGATAAGGGAAGAGCTAGCCTGCACTAGGCCCCTGTAGGAATTTGGGGATTCTATCCCTTGCGGAAGAGCGAAAAAATTATTTTTTCCGTAGTGGGTATGTGACAGTTTATCTGAGAGAATTTCTTGATGGTAGAAATTTGGCATTTTTCTTGGCATAATGTATTTATTATGGGGAGACATTACATTGCATGTGGTGCATATTTGAGAACTTTTTGAACTTGATGATCATTATGGGATTATCTTCAAGTTCTTGATTGAATCACTCTAGTTGATTGTCAACACTTTTAGCCTATTAGATCATATTCAACTTCATATTCTTCTATCATTCATATCTTCTTAGAGAGATTGTTATTTGACACATTGTGGAATTTCCATGATGATTCATTCTGTTCCTCTTGGAGGATTTTCCTTGCAGTTAGATCTCTATTTTATTCACATGTTCTAGAGAGACGTGTATGAAGAGTTTAGAGACTAATTAGTTCTTTAGATTATTACTAAATCTTAAATTTCTTAACAATTCATCGTAAGCATATTGTTGTTGTCAATGTTGGTCATTCTACATTGGTTTTATTGTGGCCACAACAACTCCCCCTTTTATTTTTCTTTTATAAGCTAAATAAAACCCCCCCACCTAAATTCTTAGCTCTTATGCCTAATCCACTCCTACTGTAAGCCTATTGTATATATTGCTCACTACATAGGGGGTAAGAGGTTTGGATCCTTAATGATTGCTTAACTTTAGGAAGGATTTCATTGCTTAACATCTCTTAATTGATTGTACATCGCTTGTTGTTCCTCAATAGATCTTATGTTCTTCAATTCTCCTTCCATCCTTTGACATGCTCCCTATGAATATTCCTCGAGAACTCTTTTACTCATTGATCATCTTTATTGATTTTTTTTTTTAGCTAATGTTTTCTTTATCTTTAACTTATGTATTGCTGCGATGACTTCATGCTTTGTTTTGCACCTTGTTTTGAAATGGTGTTATTGGTTTCATTAGGGTACAATTTATGTCAAATCAGATCTAATAATTTCCACAATTGAGTCAAAACAAGAATCTATCAACATATGGCATGATTGACGAAAGGAAATTGAAGGTTGATATTACAGTGTGATCATGATATTAATGCATCCTAAGTTTAAGTTTGAGTAACCTAGGATGACCTTTATGATGCATCATTGCTCCTTATCTAGAAAACCTTGTCACCCTTCCATTGAGGCCCTCAAGATTGTCTGTGATATTGGTCTTTTGAATTCAAGGATTGATCATGTTGTCTTTCTTTTTTTTCTTTGTCATTTTAAAGATTAATAATTCCATGTGCAGCTAGTGTGGGTAGTTTAAGGATTGGTATAATGCGAATTTCCCATTGCAATATAATTATCTTCATGTATCTTCGCATGCTATCATTTCAATTTCACCCTTCTGCGCATTTCTCGTTTTGCATGGAATATGGCAAGTTGTCCTCATAATTGGTTTTCATTATCTAGTTTCAATAGATTGGGATGTATTGTTGATCCTATTTGATTGCAAGTTTCATTGCTATATCTGTTACCTTGTAGGGGATTTTCTTTTGAGGGCTTGTTGGTTTCTGATACACTGGCTTGAATTGTCACCCCATTGCATCATAGGGAAACGAATATTCAATATTAATAAAATGAGTGTATAGTAACATCATATATTCTCATTTGTGTAATGTGTTCACAGTATTCACACTTGTGTTTGTGCAGAATAGACATGATTAAGTTGGGTGGTTTATTCTAGCCATCTTTTCCTCTTCTTCCAATCTACTTGATGCTCATAAAATTTATATGATAATCCAAACTTGTGAGAAAATAGAACACTAGAATTTGGAATACATGGACTCAAAAAAAAATGTGAATCGAATGGGAGCCTCATTACCCTATGCTCATAGCATTATTTAAAATATTGGGGGAAATGAATCCTAGAGTATGTTACATTGCAACTGTAGATATCAGTCCTACAAGGAAATATTTCACATTTGAATGTTTGATAACTGAACGACTTCCATCTCCCATACTTGGGGATTCACTATCATCATATTGTATAGGAAGGAATGATTGTTTTGGATAGGAGATACACATTTTTTTTATGCCTATGCATCTATTTTTTTTGCTCCGCTCTTGGAAATTTGGTGTTTATGTCTGCCTTAGATATTTGGATGTAATACATATGTTGAATTTAATTCTCTCCAAGAGCATAGTATGCCAAGACCTAGGAGGAAGAAGAGAAAGAAAACATGGGAAGTAAACCTCAAGTCATATGCATGTTGTAAGAATCTTGGAACTCCTTTCTAAACCATGGGAAACCTAAAGATTTCCTTGGGAAGCCTCAAATTCTTTACTTCCCTCTTCAAATTTGAAATGCACGACTATGGGAAACCTTAATCCTATTCATCATGACCAAAATCATCCATATATTGATTATCATTGACTCTAGAATTTAGAATTCTAGCATCTGGAGTTTTCATCATACAAATATTTTGTTCTCCAATCTGGATGTCAAATGTGGAATCATTACCTCAGCTGATGGAACCTTGAAGTCACATTTTTCTTTCATTTTCATTACTTGGAACCCTAATATTTATTTGTAATTGGAATTTTTTATTAATCGAAGATTCGAGTTCAATCAACTCAACCCTTTTTGAATTTTTAATATTCAGATTCAATACTTTAATTTAATTGTTACTTTAATTTTATTTTGAATATCAAGAATTTTCATAATATGCATTTATGATATTTATTGGATATCTAGATGTGGAACCTTGATCCACAGTCGGAACCTTGACCTGCGGTCATAACCTTACCTAGATTTAGAATTCAACCTCATTTTACCCATTTGGATTTGCGATATCGAAACATTAACAAATGGTCAACACTCCATACCTTTTCTAACTCCACACACAAATAGTTATGGGAGGGAAAAATAATATAAACCCCATGCAGTCACTTCTCATAATGCATGTGGGATACATAACTAAGCTAATAAAACCAATGATCAAGATTTACCCCGAAATTAGATCAACGATTGTTGAGCGCTAACGTTCAGGGGCCATATCTTGAATTTATGAAGGTCAAATCAGGCATGGGATGGCTTGATGGAAAGCCAGAAGAGTGGAGAACATGTTGGAAGAAATATTTTTTCCAAATTAATAGAAAAATGCTAAGAAATATTGAGAAAACAATAAGACATGAATTTTCTTTGATATTGGCCATGAATTGTTTTGGAGACCATATCTTGAGTTTCCGGAATCCAAATTAGAAAAACGAGAGCTCGCTAGGAAGATCATGACTGGAGGAACAATCTGAAATAATTTTTCATGATAAATAGACATCTAAAAATTCTCACATTTTAAAAATTGTCAATATTTCGTTTTTTACCCAAATATAAATGAAACTATATTTTTTTACCATGGGCGTTTGACTATATTTCATTTTGACATGAATGTGAGTAGGTGAAGAGCTTAAATGAAGACGTCAATGTTGATAAATAAAGAGTCCTGAAAGGGAAGTGATTGCAATTTCATGAGATAGGGAAAAAATAAAGAGTCCAAAAGAGGAATGGTCCAAGGGGAGTGATTGGAAAATATTATAAATGTAATTTCGTCCTTAGTAATGGGAGGGACTAGAGAAATCAAAATTGGGTCTTGATATCAATATAGAGGATGGAATTGAAATAACTTGGATTTTCTTTTTATTTATGTTGGGTGAACTATTTACAAAAACTGAATATAAAGAGAGGCTAATTCAAGGTCTGTTCATTTCAATAGTGCATTGGTGTTTATTGTTTCCTGCAAAACAATTTGTCATTATTGATAACTGATTCTATAGGAGATAATAATCAATGGATTATGAACTCAATTGTAGGGACATATTCAAGGTAATATATATGCATATGGGTATGCTAGTATGGTTTCGTTTTGATAAATATGAACTATTTCTATTTCTATAAGTAGAACCATATGCCTATAATTGATTATGTTGTTGCTATATTAGGAATAGTTAGCAGTTAGAGTAGGATTGCATTTTCATTGTAGAATAAGACTTCATTTAGGATTTGGTTTGGTTTGAATGAGAAAGTCTCTCTTGGGATATCAATCCATTTTGTTCCCAACAACTAGGCCCACATACTAGTCATAATTTTCCATTCCAAATGAGAGCGAGTCTAATTGGGACTCACCATTGGGAATTTTACCTTCCCTACTTGATACACTATTTGGATCCATCAACAAAAATAGCACTAGAAGGAGGGCCAGATGATAAGATGAGCTTGTGGATTCGTTCTTTTTAATTACTTTAATTATTAATGGTTCCTTCCCAAATCCCTTTGTGTAGATGTATTTCTAGTTATGTATCTTGTAACACTCCTAGAAACATAGTTGATCTCTTGTCAAAAATTAAATTTGATGGTGAGAGAGAGCCATCTGCATTTAAACATATCACTTAGTTCTATTTAAATTGTTTTTCTCACAATGTTACTCACAAAAGTTTCATATGCAGGTTCTTCACTCTTACCTTTCGAGGCCGAGTTAGAATTTGGTGTGAGACTTTGTCGGTTGCCTCTATTCACACATGGGAACAAATTATGCATCATGTTTTGCATGCTTTTGAGAATTAAAATTATGATGAATTGTGTGAGGAAATGCTTAAGATTAGGAAAGGAAAAAATGAATCTTTAGAAGAATTTTATATAAGGTTTACACATCTTTTATATATATTTCATTTGGATGATATGCCCTCTATCAGTGATTCACTTCCACTTTTGATTTCCCTTTATAATTAACACGATCAACTAGTGGATGAAGAATCCAAGTCATGCCTTAATGCTACTTTACATGTTGATTTGGATTCACATGAAGATGTTGAGGATACTAATGATTTGGTTAAAAAAATTATGTTTGGACCTTTCTTCACTCTAGAGGATATAGATCAAAGAGGGCATGCTCTTTTAGAAGAATAGTATGTATCCTCCCACCATTCCATTGCCCCCTTTGTTTCTTAGTCATGACAAATAACCCTCTTGTGTAGTAAATTTGAGTTCATATTTTTCTGCAGCTGACAAAGAGGAAGGAATTTCTACTGATAATAAGACACTTTCGGTCACACCAATGGTTATGTCGATTTCTCATTGTCGTATTCTATATTTTCCATCACAAGAAGTGGGGGAGGAAAATATGTAGAATCATGAAGAAAGTTTTCATGAGCCTAAAGATATGACAACTACCTCAGAAATGAACAGATTGAATCTAACTTAGGTGTTCACTTTTGTGGTGTCGAACATTCTTCCCTTAGTTTGACTATAGAGATTCAATAAAAACTTCTAGGGGTCACCACATCAGACCATCTTGCTGATTATATCCTCAAGATCATTCTTGAACCTTCTTGTTTTTAAATTCAAGTGACTTGTTCTTATATTTTCCTACTAACAATAAACATCAATGTGTCTTGGATAATGTTTTATGTTTAGTTTTTCTAATGGAGCAAGACATGAATGCTTATTAGTTAATTGAGGAAGAAAATTTGGACACACAAAGCATGGCATATCCTTCAGAAATAAGGAAGTTGGAATTAAATTATGTTGATCATAATTGTTATACTGTTATAACCTCTTCTAGTTTGAATGATAAATATCAAGAATATTTTTCAGTAGTTACTAAATTATTTATTCATCCTTCTTGTTGTGAAAATTGTTCTCATTTTCTCCTATCTCCTAACCATGAGTATGTTTTGGAAGATATTTCATGTTTACATATTTTATGGGATCAAAATAACAATGTTGATTAGTTAACTCAAGGAGAAAAAATACATAGACAATGCATACCATTTTCTGAACAACAATTGATATCTTTCTCTGAAAAGGGAGAGGGTTTTGATTGTGAAACAATTCTCGGCACGGAGCCTATCAATTCACATTCAAAACCAATAATCAATGTGTTTAAGAAAGAATTGATACCATTCAAAGAGACTACATTTGAAATTATTTCTCTTTTTAGAGAGACATTTCATTTTCTTAAGTCTTATAGTTATTATTCTTTGTAAACATTTTGATGGTTGTGTTGTGCAGTAAACTATTCAGGATCCTTTGTAAACTCATGATATATGACCAAACCTAAAAAAATACAAGATGTGCATAATGTATATATAGAAGGAGAGGATGCAACCCCTTCCCATGAGTTTATTAATTTTCTTCCTTATGAATCTTTTACATGGGATGAAGGAATTGTTGTAGCAAACATATATCAAACTGTCTCTTCTTTTGATTCAACCTTATCTTTAATTAATAGAGAGTATTGTTGTAGTTGATATTGATGATATCAATGGCTGACACCATATTTTTAATGATGTTCCATGTACAGTGGTGGAATATAGTCCATGTTGATTACTTGATCCCAATAATTCATCTAAAGTTGTTGGTTATTTGAATTATGAGCCTAGGAGGCTTGCCAAGAAAATGAGTCACTTCGGTCTACACTGATGGTTATGTCAGGCCCTCATTATTTTTCCTTTTCTTTTGGAATAAATGACACCATCAACAATAAGACACGTACCCAAGGTACATTTCATGCATGATTCTCTAAAGGTACATTAATCTCCCGTGAACTCCCTCCATCAATACTATGATAGGCATTGTAGATTTTATAACAAAATTGAGGCATGCTTGGAGGGATCATACTTATCTATGTTTCCCATGAATTATAACTTTTTCATCTTTAGTATGATGGATAAAGGTTTACTTGGTTTAATTAATCCTATTTTTATCCTCTTACTACAATTATATGTGTTGTTAATATTTCATGAACATGTGATTGTAGGTTTGGATTTACATGGATGAATACATTGTCATTATGATATCACATAGTTTGCTTGTGGCTAGTGTAGTGCAGATTAGAACTAGGATAGATTAATTTAGTTTATTTTCTTTGCATATCATCTTACTGTAGTTTTAATTTTCGTTTGCAATAAATTCATCTATAAAGATTAAAATAGAAGAATTATTTATTCTTGTAGGAAAAGATACCTATCACTCTTTTCAGAGATGTGCCCAATGAATAAAACCTACATGACTGATCTTTATTTTGATAAATTATAGCTATTGTTATTTTCTTTAATTTATTAGTGTAGTCTAATCTTTGTTTTTGGTCTCTAGTTGGTTTTCTCTTTTCCTTTTATTACTTTGAATTAAAGACTTGTTAGCTGAACAAAAAAGGAATTTCATGAACAAGTTGGGAAGTTGTCATGATGATATTTTCCCTTGGACAAAATTTTGTGCAAAATTGTTTTTAACAAAAGAGAAGCATTTAGTTGTTGCACTCTCAAAAACATTTAGTTGTGTATTTAGATTAATTTTCTTACAACTGTCCATGCCATGAAATTCATGATTGTCATGTAGTGATCCATATGGATAGATTTTTAATCCAAGTAATGAAAATGAATCTTTGAAAATGAAGAAAACTCTACAATTTATTTTTACTACAAAAATGAACACTTGAAGATTTTCAACTTGATACTTTCATCTTAATTGAATTCTGGTTAGAAATATCTTTCTTAGTTCGATTGTTTTTGAAAAATGATTTTGATGTCATGTACATAGTTTTTTTTTTTTTTTAAGTAAGAAGTATATATTATATAAGTGGTGCCTGCTAGAGCAGAAAAAGTTTCCAAAATACAAAATGAAACTGACTGTAATTACTGGACTGCCCCAACAGAGGGGAAACCAGTCCAGCCAGCCCCCATTCAGAAGTTTTAGATAGTTGTTGATTCAGAAAAACATACAGAGTTCATCCTATAAGCCATCTAGTCTAGGAGCCTAAGAAATTGGAAGCATAGCAAAAGAGAACTAAACACCTGGCGAAAATCCCAACCACGTGGCACAGAGTTTTTCTGCCCACGGTTCTGCATCAGTGTTGATCGACTGATCGTCCCCGCATTTCTCCTTGCTCTCCTCACGCTCCTTGTTCTCCACTGGGCCGCTTTGTTCCGCTGCTCTCTTCCTCATTGCTACCTGTCGCAGCATGCCATCCATTTCAGTGTCAAGCGCCTCCCCCAGAGGAGTGCCATAGGGGTCCGGGGAGAGCTCCGAGTGCATGGCCAAGAGGATATGTAAAAAGGAGGCAACATTGTCTTCGGTGGCCTGCAAACTAAACTTGAGGTCCTCCACCTCCCTTCGGAGCTCAAAAACTAGATCATACAAGATGCCCAAGCATTCTCTAAAGTGCTCGCCATCGGGTTGGGCCGTAGTGTGGAGATGCAGTGGCTTGGAGTCTGCAAATGCCAGTGGTGCATTTCTCCAGGTACTCGAGGATGCAGGGAAGGACATGGTCACGACGAATTGCATTCGGGGGTCCTAAGGACAACGCTGAGATGGAGGCGACACTCGCGGGATGGTGGCCATGGAGTGTAGGAGCAGAGATGGCTTTGGTGGCGGGGTGGTCACAGAGCGACGATGAACCAACTGCGCAGGTGGTGGGGAGGCAGCAGGGGACATAGACTGGGGGTGTGAGGAGGAGCCAGTCATCGGGGAGGCTGAAAGTGAGGCAGGAGGTCTACGGGGCTTCCAAGGTGAGCTCCGCTTCGGCTTACCTCTAATTCGCTCTTTCATGGATGCAGGTGAGCAAGTTTGGCCAGGGACAAGCCAGAATTGCAGATAGACAATGGCGAAGGTGTTAGGACGTGCCTGGTTGCGTTTGCTCCGTGAAGGGAGGATCCCTTCAGTTCGCAAACCTGGTGTAATGCTAAATACAACGAGCCAAGCCATAATACAAATTGCTGAGGAACAAAGGGTGGCGTTAATGCCCCTTACGCAGACCATCATTTCCAATTTAAACACATTTAATCCCCCGGGTCGGCACTGTACTGCAGCACGGGCCAGTCACGTGGCTTCGTGCTGCCTTGCATCGTGTCTGGTCCCTTCCCACGCCATGGGGACTCCACTAACACCCCATCCGGGGAATGTCATGTACATAGTTAATGAAGGTTTTAATGTAAAAATTATTTCCATCTTAGATTAAGATCACTCCAATCCATTTTGGATGTTTGGAGTTATGAACATGGTTGCATTCTCGTTGAACATTTTATTAGATTGTTTCTAGCTAGCATGATTTAGTGTATACTTAGCATAGTCAAATTTAGTTGAGTTTTATGTTTTGTTCGATCAATTTTGATTTTAGTTCCTTATTATCGTTTGTAGATAATTTTATTTTCAATAATTTAGTCATTGAATGAAGAGTTTTTATATCAAATTGTTAACTTGTTGAACATAGGATTCTATATTGTTTGTGTAGATTGAAAACATAGATTGAGTAGCCATATGAAAAAGATATTCTTCCTTACAGACTGGAAACACGTTTGGATAACTCAGGGAAGTGTTACTCATAAAATTTTCTCCTTAGACCTCTTTAAGAAATTTTATATACTATCAATTTTTCGAACTCATATAGCCTATTATTTATCAATTCAACATCTGATTAGAAATCCATCTGTGATTTCCTTTCATGGTTTCTAATTTTTTCTTGGATATAAATATATTTTGAAGAAATTGTTGTTTGGAGTCATGATTATTCTAGTTTTCCTCCATAGCTATTATATTTTCTTCTTTCCTCATCAGATAAAACTGTTGAAATTATTTGAATCTTTGGGATTAATAATCATCTTTCATGGCAAGGAGAAATTTATACTTTGGTGAAAGAGGTCAGATGCAATTTCTGATATTGAAAGGTTGGTGCTTTCAATTTCACAAGAGACTTATTCATGGTAGTGAGTCTAGAGGGTTTGAGTGTTTTTGGAATGTTTCACCTAAGCGAATTGAAAATTTATTTTGCTGAGCATTTCCATTAACCTGTGATGTTAGATTCTTGACATAATTTAATTGTTTCACCAAATAGAAGGGAAATTTTGTACTGGTCAGTTAGTTCTAAACTTTTCTGTTGTTTGATAATTAACTGTCACGGCCTTACTTATTGTTCCTTTCAGATCGTGAACTTTACCCTAGGAATCTATATTTTGGGCTTAACTTTAGATGGTTGACCATATTTTTCCCAACCCTATTTCCTTTGATTTCAGTGAGAATTATTTTGTTGATGATGTTCATGAATTGTTCCATGCTGCCAAGATTTTATGTTCCTCTTTCAATATGATTCTTCTTATAATGACTAACACAATTTGTTTTGGGTTTTTAATTTAATTCATATACTCCCCCCTTTGTACAATTTTTCTATCATGGAAGTGGTATTTTTCTCTTATCACATTAGGTGAATGGTAAAATCATTGGAATGATTAGGATTAATAAGTTAAGAGGTAGTGAATATCTTGGTAAAATGTATCAATGTAATTTCTGAAGGTCATGTGATTTCATATTCTTATTTGTTGGAATATTGAGCGGGGGGGTGAAAAAGTGTGCAGCAGAGGAGCGTAGGAGAAGAAGAAAGACTAGGGAGTGCACAATTGAGGTGCATCCATAAGTACAATGTGAAATAAGCAGAATAAAGAAGGGAATAAAGAAGGAAGAATAATAAAGCAAAGAGAAGAATAAAGAGAGCTAAAAGGAAGGATGATAGCCTGACATGATAAAGTTGGAAGGATGTGAAAAAGCAGGAGGAAAAGTAGTCAAAGTGAAAAATTATCTTGCAAATGGAAAAGGAGGTGAAAACAGTTCGAACAACTAGTCAATCGGAGTAGTCATGCATTATAATGAGTTTTTGGGATGAACCAAGTAGGGTTTTAAGACCTAGATTATATGTATAAATAAGTAATGGGTTGGGATAATAGGGGTTCATGTTCCTTGTTTTTGGTTGGTTCCTCATATTGATTTAGTTGTTGTTATTCTATAAAAGGGAGGAATCCATGTCTAAATGTAAGGGATGATGCAAAGAGAGACAGAGGCTTGCACTATAGAGAGGCTAGGCTAGGAGAAGAGAAAGATAACCATGATATATCTTTGTAAGCATAGTGTGCAATCCTGAAGAAATTACCAAATGCCTAATAAAGAAGCCAGTGGTTGTGGATGTAGCCTAGAGTTGGGTGAACCACGTTAAATCTTTTGTTTTATGTCTTTTATGTGATTTCTTATGAATTATGTCTAGATGCATATTAAAGTAGAGTTCTCTAATGTTTAATCATTCTGTAGTAATCATGATTGTTACAATAATGAGTTATGTGGTAATCTGGAATATAATGATAGTACGAATATGAAATCACTAAGTAGTTAATAAAGAACATAGAAATAATAATTCACACAAAATCAATAAGTAAGAATGAATCGAATTGTCACCTCCCATTCCTTCACTACTGCAGAAACCTGGTTCTTGCAGTCCCAATAGATACCTTGGATGAGACTGCATCTGTGCAAGTAAGTGATGTTGAAAGGGCTGGTGTCTGGTGGGTTTTTTTATTCATAGATAACTCAAACCTAGGGTCTTACAAACTATGTGCAACACCAAAAAATGGTTATGTTGCAGGGACCCAGAATTTGCGATTGAGGGAATGTTTTAGAGGCTGACTAAGAAAGAGATCTCATAATGGTTGGAAAGGAAGGAATGGGAATTTTCTTGACAAGAGAAAAAAAAACCCTCTGATGAGTGATAAGAAATGGATGCAAAGGTATGTGTACACAAAAGTACTGCATCAAATTTTATTTGGCGAATTTCCAATTATTATGATTAAGTGGCTAGAAATTTTAGTGGAGAATACTAGAAGGTATAGAACTGCAACACCGAGCAATTGAACTCCTGAGTTGGTAAGAAAGTTGAATTATGTAAGTAACCCAACTAATCACGTAGTTGATGTTTTGTTGGATAACATACTAGAAGGATGCATTACATAGTTTGCAGTAGATTGTACCCAATCATACAATGTTGAAAAAAGGGACTTTTTCAAAGGTCTACATGGGAGGTTCATGAAATCATTGGGTACGTGGATAAATATTTTTTTGTGTGAAAAGTACATGATGAAAATGGAATATGACTACTAAGGGGCCTTGCACACATAGGGGAATCGGGGAGTGATAAGAGGATAGTCTGAGAACAGGAGAGAATGAAGGAAATGATGAAGAAGAAAGGGAGGGACTGAGGATGCAAAGGACTGAAGAGGGTATACCAGAGGAAAAATATGAGTTAGTTGTATTGCATGGAGGAAGGATGTACAAGAGGAGAAATAATGGGGTTGAGAAAGGAGAGTTGCACAATGAGCTAGAGGGGAGATAACCTTATGCAATACTACAAATCATGTAAATACCAGGGATGATTTTAAGGATGGAAATTTATTTTAAATTGTAGAAACCTTGGTGAATCTTACTTATCCTTCATATGCCAACTATAAATGTTTGGCAATAGTTTTGTAAAAATATTCAAATTTCTAAGGATTTAATATAGTTTTTATAAATTTTTGGCGATTTTTAAGGTAAAATAAATTTATCCTATAGAATTTGGGCGAATCATTTTTAAAATAGCGAATCTCGTTTTTGGAAAAACCATGGAAAATTAGCCCATGAGCGAAATTTAGCCCCTAAAATCATCCATGGTAAATACCACATATAGGAGAAGAAGAAGAGGAGTTCTAGTCCAGTCTAGTAATATAAGAATCATTAAGTCCTACTGAGATTGGGTCCTGTGTCAAATCTACGACCCCATGTGCATCACCACAATCACATATAATAGTTGAAGACTTATCAAAACTAATTGTAGTTAGTCAGGGAGGACAGAGTAGTAACAATCATAGAAGTGGAAGCAATGCGCAGATTTAGAGCCAAAGTCAAAGTCAATTGTTGGTTAGACTTTGTCCTTGCTACCAATATGGGGTTGATCCAAGTTTAGGTCTACTGTGGTTTCCAACAAAACCCCTCTAAAACTATCGACCCTCCTGGTAAACTATAAGGCAACACAACACACAAAATAAACTGCGTAGTCTCATCTGAGATAGTTCTTATGGGTGGATGCAACGCTCAGGTGCTTGCAGCCTAGGAATGAGTGGGGATTTGGAATTAACCTCTTTTATCTTCATATTTTTAATCTAACGTTCAACTTATCTTGATTAATATGTCATTCTTACTCATGCATGTAAAATATCAGATCTAACTAAGTCATTCATACATTTATCTAACATATAATCATCAACAACAAAGGAGGTACATAACATTCAATCACATAACACATGATCTATCGTGGTTCACCCCTCTTGGGATACGTCCACAAAGTTATGGCTGCTCTTCTCTTTTATTATTATATTTCCAATACTACAACGCCTGGCGTATTACAACTTTCCATCAAAACAGGTCAAGATCTATAACGAGACAGACTAGATCACACTAGGATCCTTAGCTTGTGATCTAACCCTCAAGATATACCTTATTCCATCTCCTCAAATCAACAACTTACACAATGGGATCGGATTTTATAGACATTCAATATTTCAATAGAATAGTAAAATTGACCAACAACAATATAACCAACTAAGAACAACCAACTATGAACCCCGACCCAAACCTCCTAGGTGCCTATTTATACATTTTTTTGTCTTATCATCCATTACCTACTCTTACCAAAGCCTTAAACCTAGAATGGTTAGGTATTCTTGCATGCATTCCTCACATACTTTCCTCCTCTGCATGTGCGTTTACCTTGCACATGTTGCTTTTACTGCCAAATGTTTTTTCCTTCTTTGTGCTTTATTCTCCAAAATTAGTCTTTTTTCCAAAATGGGCATGCACCCAACATGCCCCCAACACTAATATGTGGCTCTTCGCGAGCCACCTAGGCACAATGTGCCCCCTTGACAACCTCTTTTAGACTATGGAAATTGTCTGCCAATCCCCTTCATCATGTTTGGATATGTGTGGCCTTTTCTATAAGCACTTCTAAGTTTTGCACTGTGACTTTCTCCTGAACCATGGTTGTGCATTCCACCTGTGTTTGTGCCATATTCTTATTCTCTTCCTCCAGTTGCGCGATCATTTATGCTACTTTCTCTTGGAGGGGTTCCATTTGCGCCAGTCTCTCCTGATTGTGTGCATGCGTCATCTTTAGTTCGGCCTGCAATCTCTTCATCTCCTGCATTCCTTTTAAACACTCAGTGATGCCCATTGTCTTCTGCCTCTTCTTGAGATCTTGGATTTCTGTATTTATCCTCTCTTCCTCCTGTTCCCACTGCTAAACCTGCTCATATTCCTCCAGCATTGTCTAAATTTCTGTTGTTATATCAAACATTTATGATGATGTGTTATCTTATTTCTCCAACTATGCTAGTTGGAGTGAAGTTTCTCCCTAACCTTAGGTGGATTTGTCAGAATCAAATTTTCCTTCAGTTCCTCAATCTGTTGCTTGTAGTGGTCGATGGTTTGGATAATATGATTGATTTTTTCCTCTATGCTTAGACTCTCGGCATCCGCGCAGTCTAGAAGGTGGTTGTAGACTATTGTCATCCCCTGTTCAAATTTATCTGTGCACTCTTTCTCTTCTTTGGTCTTGAACTTTACTTCTTTGAGAAAGAGCTCCAATTCTTCCTTGTCACTTTTAGTTTCTTGCAGTTCTGTTGCATATGTCCTCGCCCGTGACTACACCTCCTACAAGACACTAACTTGGAGTCTGTACAATTCCTTTGTCGGTATCTTAGCTAATACCATGTCGACCTATGCCAACTCTTTCAGTAGTGTCTGTGTTGCGCTTTCATCCATCTGCAACAAGTCCTTTGTTATTCTGAATGTTGGACTCACCTGTGCAGTTGTCTGAATGATGTGTTTATTTTGTGGTGTAGTCCTTGTTTCCACTATTGTTTCTCCCTCAGATATTTTGTTCCCCTTTCAGACCTCTATGCGGTCCTGATTTGTTCGAGGACCTGTCTTATGCTAGCTAGGTCATCTTGTATCTACCCCCTTTGGTGCTTTGCTTCTTCAAAGTCTTCTGCAACGCGGTATTGCACCTTTTCAGCCACTAGGTCAGCATCATCCTTTGTGATTGTGTACTCAAGTGGCTCTTTGTGCTCCTTTTCCATCTTGTGTATTCCTCTTGACTGCGAGATTGGTCACTTAGGTGGCCTTGGTTCTTGGGGAGGAGATGTTGAGGGGATTCCCTGTGTTCCCGTAGCCCCCGCTCCTTTGTATTGTTGTTGCGAGGCAACTTCTTTCTATCCTGCCTGTGCATCCTTCTTTATTGTGCCCCCCTTCTTTTGTTGTGTTGGCTTCTATGTTGGTTTTGTATTTTTGGACGCAGCTTTGTCTCCTGCAGGTGTCTTGGCCTACCCTACATCCACCTTCGTTCCCTTAGGGACTTCTTGATGTAATACTGGGATCTTCCAGTCGTCGAGCCAATATCTCATATCCATCTCTATGCCTTCCTCCATGATGCAATATCTCAATTGAAGACACTCCTTCCCTGGATCCCTGTACGCTTGGATCCACATGTTGTTCCTTGATTCCTTGAATTTGGTGATGTCTTGGAACTGTGTGACTACTTTTGGGGTTATTCGCCAAGTGTTGGTGATACTCTCCTGTATCTCTATAGAGTACCTGGAAAAGGTACCTATGTTTTTTCTTCTCTAATTGGGGTAATATTTTCTCCCCAACGTCGTGTATCATGTTCCGCGACACTGACCTATCTGGATGTAGAAGTATGAATAGGGGGTTATCTCCACCCCATCAGCGTGATAAACATGAGTAGCCACAAGTAGTGGAACTCTGTGCCGAGCACGTCTTTGCATCCCTCCATGAACAAGTTGAGAAGGTAAGGGGCCCATCTGAGCAACATGTCATTTTCACACTATGTTGCAACTGTGACGATCCCAACATGGACTTCTTCCTTGCAACATTTTCATAGCATTTTAAAGGCCATGAGTTTAATGGCTATCCTTTCCGTGGAATGACTAATCCTTTTTAGGATTATGTCACGCGACCCCCTCTCTGTTCTATATGTCCTCTTCATTTCTTCAGCGAGTGCCTTCTCCTTGGTTTTTTCGTCCAGGTACTACATGGGGCTCTCGCCCATTGATGACAATCCTATGATTGCATCAATTAGTTATACGTCTATGGAGACAGGTTTTTCCATCTAGAGGAATCCTCCATGGAGGACCACTATCAACTGCTTGATGAAGTTGTTCACTTCTTTCCCCCTTCCAAAGTGGGGAATCTCCAACATGTTGAGGATCCCAATGTTTTCTAGGCCAACTGCCCTTGGCTTTGTTTATAGGAAGAGGTCTCCAAAGGGTCCTATCCCTATGTTGTCCAAATAGACCTGTTGCGCAAATTCAAGGAATTTTCCTATGTTAGCCACATCATGGTTCGAGTACCTCAGTTTCTCCATGAAACCTAGTAGTGTTGGCGTGGTTTGTACTCCTTCCAGAATGCATGAGAGCACAATTGTTTCATCCAACTAACTGCACGGAGACCACGCCATAGGTTGTTTTCCCTTCCTCTTTGGATGTTGACTTGAGGACCCCACCTCCATCTGTCTTCTTTCTACATCTAGGTCTAGCTAACCAATGATATCCTCTAACAGACCCTCTTGTTCCTGAACTATTTCTTCTCTGGTGTTTTCGAGTACTGTCGCCTCTCTCTGCCCAGTAGCTTGGCCATTTCCCTATGGGACCCCTTCAACTGTTGTGGTTTCTAATGGGTTTTTGTGTTATGCATGGGATGTCCCTTCATGCTTCTAGTCAGGTCGACTTCCATGGATGACGCAGTTGGACCCTACCTTTCCTCCACCACTGGTGTAGGGGATATTGTTGCTTCAACTGATGTCAGAATTGCGTCGACATCAAAAAATTCCTCGAGCTGTCTAGTTTTCGGTCCAGACTTGACTTCCTCCCGTGGTGCCCTGATACTTCATTTTTTTTCTCCCTTCTTGGCTCATCGCACCCATATTTGGTGGTGCCATCATGGGTAGTGTTTGGTTTTTGTTGACTAACGCTTCACTAGTTCTCCCTGTGTCAACTCACTTCAACTCTAGATGCTCTATCTCTCTGCAATTTCACGATTACACAATGGGTCTTATGTTTCCATCGCTCCCCCTTTATATAGGAAAGTCATGAAGCATCTCAGAGCATTTTTCCCAATGTTGATTAATGTAATGGCGCTTTATTCATACTTTTTCATTGAATTTCATAAGTGATACAAATTGTCGCCTTTGTGTCATAACCGCCATTTTTCAAATTTGTTCCTTTTCTGACCATAATTGTTGCCAGTTGGCGCCTTTTCACCGTAACCACCATTTTTCAAATTTTCACCTTTTCTGACCATTGGTCCTTTTTCCAGTACGCTGATTTTTCCAAGTGCGTGGTATTTCATTTAGTCATTATGTGTGGACATTTATTTTTGTCGCGCTAAGTCCATTTATGTTGTGCGCAGTCTTTTGTTGTCTGGCACAGTAAACGCACCATTTCCCCCCCTATAATACACTATATACATATCTCTTTATTTTTCAATAACTTTCAAAGTAGTAGAAGGTCGATTGTCCCTATACAGTTTTAGTCGACTCCCATTGACCATTCCTATGAGGTTTGTACCTCCTAAATATTTTAATTATACAACTCCCCCATCTATGATAGTCTTCACTTCATATGGTCCCAACCAATGGATTTTGAATTTTCTTGGGTGCTGAAGAAATTTACTATCAAACACCAAGACTAGGTCTCCCTCCTTGAAGATATTCCTTTTAATATGTCTATTATGCCAAGATTTGTCCCTTGCTTTCTGTACTTCTTGATGAAATCCTTCTAGAATCCTATCTTCTTTCATTGGCATCAATTGAATTATCCTTTCTTGTAATGTGCCTCATTTTGTTATGTTGGTAATTGTTGCTACGCGCAGACTAGGTACCAAAAATTATAATGGCACCACTGCTTCTTGTCCATACTCCAACCTAAATGGTGTCTACCCTATCAAATTTTTGGATGTAGTCTTGTATGCATATAATACTACTGGTATCTTCAATTCCCAATCATCCCTATTGACATTCTCGATCTTTGTCAATGCATTCTCTAAGATCTTATTAAAGGATTTCACTGTTCCATTTGCTTGAGGTTGATATGGTGTACTCTTTTGATGATAGACTTCAAACTCCTCATTCGTAGCCTTGATGGTACTATTGATGAAGTGAGTGCCTTGGTCACTCATCAAAATCCTTGGGCATCCAAATCTAGTGATCACTTGCTCAAACAAGAAGTGTGTTGTTGTCTCTGTGCTACAATCTTTTACTGATGTTGCTTCTTCCCATATCGTTAAGTACTTTGTCGCAGTAATGATATACCTCATTTCTAACCTCCTTGATAGTGCATTTATTTGTCCCATAAAATCTATTGCCCATTTGTTGATTACTTGCAAGGTTACTTGTGGTCTTAGGGGAATATCATCTCGTCTATTAGGTTTTCCAACCCTCTGACTAGAAGAGTAACTAGGAAGAGAAGTAAGAACTCAAAAAATCAAGGTTCATCTTCCTAAGGAAATACTAAAATCCAAATTGTTGTGCAGAAGACTCAAAACTAGTTCTTTTTTCAAGGGTGACATAAATGAGGATTGTTTCCATCAAAATGAAAATCTTAATTCTTATCCCCCTCTTTTTTTTCTAAATAATTAATTTTATGTCTTTTTCATATTATTAAATCCTGAAAAGGAACAAAAGAGTGTGATGATACAATGGAGGAAATGAGTGTTGTAGGGAAAGAAAATTGTTTTCAATTGCATGGAAGATATATATGCAAGGCACGGGAAATATGTGTAGGATATGGACACTCATCGAGATGTTTCCCCTAGGGATGAGGTTTACAAGGTGTAGAGGTGATAGATGCAAAGGAAAGAAGCTAAAGAGAATGCATAAGTAGTGAGAAGTGAATGGTGAATTGTAGTGGGCACTAGTCTCAAAAGTGCAAGAAGTGGTATGCAATGCAACGATACAACTAGAAACATAAAAATGGGAACCTTGTCGGAATGTCCAAAAATAGATTGAGAAGAATTCATTCAAATTCAATGGAAATTCATGGAAAATCTAAGAGGGATCCCAAGCTTATGGAAAACTTCAGCATGGGTGCCAAAAAGGAAAACAAGGCTCTAACTAGGGCACCCATGATCTATAGGCTCTACCAAGAAAATTGTGACATTGTTAAACCACAAGGAACTTGGCTTAGTGTTGCAACTTAGCAGGGTCGATCCTAAGGAAAATGATGCAATAGGAAACTAATAATGCACAATGTAAGGTGGAAAACCTAACCTATATTGCATTTTTTAGTTCATTACCTATCACTGGATCATTTTGGACCAATGTGACAAAAACATGCCACCAAATGACCTTAGAAAATTTTTGCTGAAAATTTTCAAAGTCATTCTAAAATAACCACATTTGGTATTAATCTTGAAAAAAATGGCTCATAAAAATGAAAACTAGGCATTTTAAACTATGTCAAGTGGGTAAACAAATGTAAAATATAGGTAAAAGTAGGCGTTTTACCATGTTATTTGAATTTTTTTACGAATCCCTTGATTTTAGGTGAAAAATATCTAAACATTTAGGTAGAGATTTTGTGATATTCCATTGTTTATTTCTAGTTTTGTAAGGTCCTTGTAATTCATTCCATTCTCCTCTTTAATTTCATCTAACTCATTTCATTTTTTTCTTCAGAATTTAACTAACGGGGATTCCTAATAGTTAAGGGAAGGTGTACCCATGCCTTTCCTTCACATGTGATACATATAGGAATCCCTATACACACTTTTAGTGAAGGTACAACACATGAGTATGCACCCATCCCTCATAAAAAGAGCATACAATCTCCCAAAAATGCAAAAAATGGCTTCCAACTTTGAAACTTTTCTCATGAAAATTGCAAATGAAAATTATTTGGCAAGAAAGGGAGAATGAGGATTTTTATAACCATGTTGTTGATGATCTATAGGTGATGAATGTTCTCTAGGATTGCAGTGATCTCAATTTTTTTACCATTCACCACATCTATTCATAAAAACAATTGTTTCAAACCCTTACCACATACTAGGAACCTAAGTAAGAATATTTTAGCATAGATGATAAGCCCCTCAAGCTTGAGGTAGAAGATATTTATGTCATAATAGGTTTGTCCCAACAAGAAATGATAGTGAATTTGAAGGGAAATGGACACATTGGTGGTGCAATGATGATACAAGAGTACATCAATGCATATTGTTCTACTCAAACCCAAAAAATGGGCTCCCAAGTTCCTATCAATAACATTGAATGCCTAAGCTTAAAATTTATCCTTTCATGATTTCTAGAATGGAGGGCTCTACAAGACTTCATCAGGCCTCTCTCCCACACATGTAATATGTGGTAGAGTGATTGTATGCTACAATATTTGATTGGTGCATGACGATTCTATCCAATATGAAATCCAATCTTACAGATTATAGAATGGGGAAACTGAATAACTAAGGACAAGAGTATATTGTGTTTCTTCTTATTTGAGTAAGTCTTGTCAATGTGTCCACACATCTAACTCCCTCTCTTCAGGATGTGAGATCCTAGGATGCTTCATTAATCATAGTTGATGCATAGACTTGGAGGAATTTGCATGACCAACATGTTTGATGATGAATATTTTGACTAGTTGCCCCACCATCTTATAGCCATTAATTATTATCCATATTCTGACATATATTTTTCAGAGAGATCCAGAGTTGGTGTTTCCTCCATATGCCACTTAGGATGACATAGATAAGAGCAATTTTTTTGTATTTTTTAAGACATTTAATTTTTATTATTTTTTGTTGAAGTGCAAGAGGTAAATAAATATTTTTTGTGCCAAGAATGTCTAACAAAATGCTCCGATGACACATATTTGGGAGTGGTGTGTCCAACATGATATATAAGGCATTGACATAGGGACAGAGGTAAGGACCAAATCAGTGGAGAGGCCAAGAGGGTCCTTTATCAGTCCAGAGGAACTTGGAGGGACTAACCCACCGGGTACCCATGGCGTAGGTGGAAGATTTCCCAGAGCAAGTCCAACGGAAAGTGGTTGGTGTACAATGAGCATGGGTCCAACTTTTATACTAAGTGGAAACAACCATTGTCTACTACTATGAGGCCCACATCAAGCCAAGGCCTAAGGCCTATATATATTTTAGATCTATTTTGTATTATCTGGCCATATGCATATGTATTATCAGGGGCTAGGATGCCCATTTTTGTATGTCATCCGACACATTTTTGTACTTAATGAAACACTAATACCATATTTACATGTTTTATTTTTCCTTACTTATGTTCATAAAAAATATCATGATATGTGCATGCATTCTTTGATTTCATTTAATGGGACAAATACCAATCTAATACTGTTGTAGGAAAATCTCCCTGCGGACAGGTAGATCGCCTCAAAGAGCTAGACTCTTAACTCTAAGACAGAAAGTGCTTAACGTGGACATTGACTTCCTTTCAGATCTATACAAACTAATGCATGAAGAGGAAGGAGAATATAAGTACCTCTTTATCGACGTTTGTCCCTGCACGCTCCGAGTCGAGCTCCAAACTTTCGCTCCTCGATGAGTCCTGTAGACAAACAAAGTACGACCACTTCCTATTCTATTGATATTAGCTTGAAATAGGTCTATCTACTAAAGAGAAAAATTCATGTGAGATTGAACATGAATTAGAAAGAAACAGGCCAAGAAAATTATATCAATGAGGACAAAACATTGCTTACAACCATAGATGAATTGCAGCAGTTTCGCCAAGTCCTCCTTGTCTACCCCTTGCTCAAAAGATCCACGATCTGAATGATGACAACTTCACTGATTTCTCCCTATGAGATCATAGGTCTCTTGCTTCCAAAATATCTTTGTTCCAGCACCACTTATGAGATCATAAGTTTGGTGTCATTCTCCATTTTTCAATCCTCTTTCACCATTAGAAATCTTGCTTATATAGCCTTGGAGAGGCTTTAACTACTTGAGATATCCTTGGGGAAGTTGAGGATTTTCCTCCTTCAGTTGAATATCTACCCTAAGATCATGGCTGGACTAGGGATTTGAATCCAACTGCCTTCCAAGAATGAAAGGATCCTTCCCCCATTCATCTCAACAACTTAACTACTACCCATAATAGATAGTGTTCCCTCAAAAGGAGCATTAGAGCATTGTAGCACTCCCTAGTAGGCTTTAGGGGGGCACCAATGCTCTCAAAATCCATAGTTCTCCCTCAAAAGGGCCAGAGGATCTTTATAACGCTCCCAAAAAGTGTAAGGGGGAGTGTCGACGCTCCCAGAAGAGGTATAGGGGAGTGCTCTCCTTCAAAATCTCAGTTTTTGAGGTGCTTTTAGATGGCAAAAGGTTTGCAAGCCTGCTGACTCATTTATCCTCTTCCAAATCAAATGTTTGAGGTGTTTCAAGTGTCCTTCTCATGTCGTTATAGGCATGACATAGGCATCATGGCAGTATGCTTCCCTGACACTTGCGACACTTGTGAGCAACATGCGACACTTGCGACCTTGTGAGAAAAATGTGACACTTGCGACCTTTGTAATGACGACACTTGTGACACTATCAAAGTGAGTATTTTTTATGTGTAACAGATTGCCCCCCAAAGTATGAAGTTAGAAGACAAGAACTGATAACTGAAATGCTTTGTATACTTTCAAGAAAGGGTATAGACGCAGAGAACCTGACAGAAGCTGCACACAAACATCCAACAAATATTATGACATGTTTCAAACCCAAGGCAGGCATACCTATGCTTGGGTGATCAAGAATTGCAAGATATGGCCACCATAAAATACACTGCGGATCCATAATTGTATTGATAAAAAGGTATAGCCACTGAAAATACACTGTGGATCTATACTCTTATGACATGAACTGATCGTAGCCACGAAGAATACACAATGGATCTACGAGATGACAAGACATATCCATGACCAATACAAAGTGGATCTATGTAACAGTATATGTGTCATTGTTCAAAAGAAACTCCATCGCAACCTGGGCAAAGTATATATCAAAGTGATCACTCAACCCAGGGTCTTCTTACCGATCCCGATGTAGTATGAATCTAACCATGTGAATAGATGTCCTAATGTCGAACATGGCATAAACCACTTGATTACTGGTCAATGGTGTAAACCGTTAACAAGCGCGAGGGAAATCACCATTAATGTCAATGATTCCCAAGGTACTCTAGTACATTACAACGAATGTGAATGGATGAGCTAGAGTCGAACATCTGTGGAATCATCCGATCAAAGGTCAGTGATGTAAACCTGCCGTCGGACGTAAGGAGGCCTGCCATTGAGGCATGCAAGTCCCAAAGTACTAACTGATTTCTAAGTCTAGTTTCTGGATAATGTGTTGAAGTCAACAGGAATAGGTTCGTCGAAGGAGGTCCTTGATGTATCCCCCATCAATGACATGAAACGAACATAGAGATGTAAGTGGTAGATCAAATGAACATGGACTGACAGAGGTTTTAAGACAAGATATTTGTGATGGCTGACTCTCGAGGCAGATACTTCCCTTGAACACTGAGGCACGACAGCAGAAACATGACATGGACCAAAAATTTATGATGCAATGGATGCTATGACTTACGTCAGGTGACCCAGAGGAGTGAAAGAAAATCAAAGGATTGGCTCAGTGCAAAGGTTTAGCGGATTATAATGTGTGCAAGTGACAAAGTGTCGTGTTCAAGGGCGACTCTAAGAGTTACTTGGTAATGTTCTAAAAAACTGCTTGGCTTACTTCTTTCAAATTTTCCCCCATCCTGATAGATGAGTACCTCTTTTTGATTTAATGAGCTCGAGGAGGATAACACATGCTCGATATAACTCACCTTCGGTAACGTCCTCTTCCTTTGTTTAACGAACTGGAAGAAGTAAGGGTTTGATCCCGTACGAGCCTGTCGATGTGTGTTTTAGCGAGTCCAAAGACAAAAAACTAGAAGATTTTTCATGATTATAGAGTCTGGAAAAACACTTAAAAGAGAACTCTCTCAGTTCCTTTTTCATAAAGTAGTCTGACGAGACCAAAAAAGAGATAAACTATCACTCGAAAGATGCCCTTTCAAACCTTTTAACGAGTGTGAAAGGAAGAAAGGTCACTCGACAATCTTTTCATGTTTAGAGAGTCTGAAAAGAGCTTAAAGACAACTCCAAGGGGTTCCTTTTTCGTGTATCCATACAGGTCTGAAAAAGAGATAAAAGTCTACCCGGTGCGTTCTCATGTATTTACGAGCACAAGAAAGAACAAAGACTAAGCTCGGTATGCCCCCAGGTTGAAAGCTAGTGGCTTAACTCTAGAAAGATCATCAAAGGTTGGAGACATGCCCTCCAAGATTCGATTCATTCATCGACGCTAAGGTTGTCACCAATTTCTGTAGTAGTTGAGAAAAAGGAGAGGGGTGGATGAAAAGAAGGTTCAAGAGAGGTGACTGTTTCATTTTTTAACGAGCTTGACACAGGAAAAGAACTATGCTCAAGGCCTCTATTTCATTTTTTAACGATCTTGCCACAGAGAAGAGAAACTATGCTCGTGGTTTCCTCCGGATCATGGCTTCCAAGAGGATAATGCTCTGGAAGGGTACCATGTCAATGGATAAAACGTGGTCATGGTCTCCAAGAGATCTTCGCTGGATGGAAGATAATCACTCGAGAAGGAACGCATGTCGGGGGCCGTGATAGGAGTAAGGAGATCAGGCTCCAATAACCCTACCAAAGATATCACCATTTCCACTACCCGATCCAAAGCATCGGAAGTTGAGGTCATGGGAGATAACGCCACATAATTGACATGTGGCGGGGGTGATACTGTCTACATATAAGAACCACTTAGGGAGGTAACCCAGTCAGGGCCGATGAATGAAAGTTGATCAATAGTCACAATTCTTCCATCATGAGGGAAAGATATCACACAGAAAAGGGTGGATACAAGAGGTTTCATAGCATAGACATAATCCTGCCCAAGGAGTAAAGTGAAATCCAAGGGGTCTCGGACTACCATGACATCGATAAAGACAGTTTTTTCTCCCAAAGTTATAGGAAAATGAGGAAGGATCCCTAAAGGATGACTAGTTCTTATGTTAAAAGCTAAAAGATTCTGTGTAACCGGTGCAAGCTGCAGACAACCCAAAGCATACCAAGCAACAGAAGACAAAATACTAACAGATGCACCTTCATCTATCAGCATTTGAGGAACGTCTCGACCACGAACCTGTACTGTAATCTGGAAAGGAATGTGAGAGGGAAGACGAGGTCCAGTTAGCACACCCCAATCAAAAAGGATGGCCTCATTACTTGGAGGGGGTTTCACAAGAGATGGAGGAATGCCCCCCGGTACTGTAGAGTCTGTATTAATGAGAAAAACATGGGCAGTATTGGGTTTACTCTCTAGAAGGAGAGTAGGATCAACTGATGATTAGATCAGATCAACTAATGGTGGACTTGGATAGACCACTTTGGCACTCTTCATAGGAAGAGTGGGACTGACCGAGGAAGGGACTAGATCAGTCACTTTGACGTTCCTCAATGGAGGAATGGGATCGACCGATGGCGAAACTGGATCGACCACTTTGGCACTCCTTAGAGGAAGAGTGGGACTGATCGAGGAAGGGACTAGATCAGTCACTTCAACATTCCTCAATGGAGGAATGGGATCGATTGATGGTGAAACTAGATTGACCACTTTGGTGTCACTCTTTTTATGAAGAGCAGGGCTGATCGATGACGAAACTAGATCAGCTACTTGGGTTCGTGGTTCAATCGAGGAGGAAACTAGATTGACCACCTGATTAATCGAACTGACTGGGGATGGAACCGGATTGATCAGTCCATCAACCAATGATGGGTCAGAGGAAATCTTACGATAACCTTTTGGAAGTTGAAGTTTTTCCAAAAGAGAAGAAGCCTCGTCCATGCGAGGACAAAGGTGAGAGTAATGATTACCTTTACATAACATGCAAGGGAACTTGAATGTTTGCTTCTTCTTACCAACCTGGACATCACTAGTTGACGGGGTATCATCGACATGATCGACAGAGGCCGATGACGTGGAGGACCACATTTCTAAGACCTGGGTAAGACCGGGGCAATCCCTTAGAAAGTGGCCACCCTTACAAAGGCTGCAAGGGAATTTGGGCTTTGGATTCTTCATTTTAATCTTGTTGACCTCATCAAAACTCCTAGTACTATTAATAGTAACTGGTTGCTTAGAGCCAACATCTGATGTTGTTGGGGTCTTTGTCCTTTTTGGGTTCTTGTTCTTCTTCTCTTTCCATTTCTTCTTCTTCTGATCAAGCTGGCTACTTGCTTTAGAGCTTTCACTAGGCGAAGAAGGAGAAATGGAAGGAGACTTAATGGATGAAGAAGGTGAAAATTTGACATGAGGTTGATGTGTGGGTGGTTTATTGACTTCCAAAGTATTAGGTGTAACTGAAACATTGGGAGGATTCGGGATCACCAGAGTGGGGAACAACCAAACTGGTAATCCAATAGTGAGTCCTATAAGACTCAGTGTGGCAACATATGGAGGGCCAAAGTTTCCAAACGAAGGAAAGGTATAGGGTTCCCCAGGAGAAGGGGTTCCTTCATTGGTACTTCCAGGATTTGATGCCATTAACACTGACTTGACCTAAGGTCCACTAAGTAAAACAAACAACACACGCTAAGAATCTAAGAATCAAACAATCAAACAAACCTTCCTATGATGAAACCACTAGTTGGTGATGAAATCCAACGTCGCGAGATCAAAATAGGAAGGGGCGG